>PVIH01021044.1:0-30742 GCA_004025045.1 Sigmodon hispidus | reverse complement strand
TCAGCTAGACAGAGATGACCATGTGACTTGGCGATTATCTTGGTTAGTGACATCATCAAAATACTTGCCAGCCTCAATGAGCCCTCAGAGGATCACTGCACCTCTAGGACTTCTTGTGCCACAGGCTGTCAGGTACCAATCCCAATCCTCCTCTTCCAATGTTTTCCATTTTCATGTCATATTTCTGGATTCCTAATGGGATCATGGAATTAAGAGACCCAGAAGAGACTCCAACATTGGCTTTATTATTATATGATAAAACAAATCAAAACTTTTCCTGTTTGGTGTAAATTTTGTGTGAGGGAAAGGTGGGTCAAGACAGGGATTTTCTGGTTAACAGTTCTGGCTGTCCTGGAACTCACTCTGTAGCCCAGGCTGGCCTCAACCTCCTTCATATCCTCCTGCCTCTGCCTCCTGAGTGCTGGAATTAAGGGAGTGGGCCACCACTACCTGCTTCCTTTATATCTTAAGAAGGCAATACCCAAACTCCATGGTGCAGTTTTTGCATTGGCACATTGTCTTGCAGGCTACATCATCTGCTTCTAGAAGAAACTTGAGTTTTCCCAGGCTTATGCCCCAATAGTACCAAACAGAGCCAACATTTTCAAATGGCTAGACCTAGGAAGCCAATTTTAGTAGCCAAGGCTGAATTTTGTGGTAGCACAAAGCAGTTACACAGCACCCAAAGTATAGATTACTAGGCATCAGAGGAGCTGATGCTATGGGCAGCCCAGTGTAAAGAAGGATCAGCCTGTTTGTGCAGGAGGCTTAAGATACTGGCTTGGTTGGACTTTAACAACTGCTCCTTCTGATCTGCTTCTATCTAAGCTAAAATGTGCTTCATGTTCTTAAGGCTCCCCCACTCCACATGTATTGTCTGCCTTGGTGTCTGCTGCTTCCCTGTGAACCCTGGATGCCCAGAGTCTCAGTTACTGTGGGATTGCTGATAAGAGCCACTATGACACAAGCAACTCTTAAAAAATTAAAGCATTTATTCGGTGCTTGCTTTACATTTCAGATATTAGTCCATTATCATTCCAGTGGGAAACAGCAGCACACAGGCAGACATGGTGCTGGAGAAGGAGCCTGAGAAGTCATCAGCCTCACCTAAAGGGAGAGGAGGAGGAGGAAGAGACAGAGAGAGAGAGAGAGAGAGAGAGAGAGAGAGAGAGAGAGAGAGAGAGAGAGAGGAGAAGAGAAGAGATTGGGCTTATCATTGGGTTTCGAAACCTCAAAGTCCATCTCCAGTGACACATTTCCTCCAACAATACCACATCTCCCAATCTTCCCAGTCCTTTCAAATAGTGTCACCCCGTGGTGACTAAGCTTTTCAAAATATGAGTCTATGGAAGCCATTTCTACTCACACCACCACACGTTGCTTTTATTTTTACTTTGCTATTACAATGATATAGATAGACAGCCCCTTCACATGTTCCTCCAGATGCTACTGTTTTCTGTGTTCTGTATTCTCTCCATTACAGACACTAAATAAATAATAATCAAATTAAAAGAATTTTTTTAATACTTTTTTTTAAATTTGTTTATTTGCCTTGGTGTTTTCCTGGAACTGGGAACTGGAACTACAGACAGTTGTGAGCTGCCATGTGGGTGCTGGGAATCGAACCCGGGTCCTCTGGAAGAGCAGACGGTGCTCTTAACCACTGAGCCATCTCTCCAGCCCCAGCAGTTCTTTTTTAAAATTATGAATAAAGTCACATTTTCTATCCATGTATATTTTTGTTCAAGGTCCCTTCCCCCTCCCTCCCCTCCCAGTCACTCACTCTTCTCCCCAACACTTTATCTCCTCTTCAGCAAGGGCAGGAGTTCCCAAGGTCCCAAGGTGGCTTCCTTCAGCATCTACTCCAGGCAGATCTTCTTTCCTCACCCCAACATCAAGACTGTGTCAGGTGTTCCTCTGGAGGGAGTGGTCTCCAAAGTGCTGGTCCAAGGTGTTTCAGATCCCAAGCCATTCAGTGGTTGTGGTTTGCAGCTTGGACATGCTTTGTTTTTTTGCTTCTTTGTTTAGAGTCCACTAATGAGTGCATACATCTCCTGCTAATCTTTCTGGGTTTGTGATACCTCATTCAGGAGGATATTCTCCTAATCCATCCATTTGTCTGCAAATTTTAGGATATCATTTTTTCTCACTGCTGAGTAGTATTCCATTGTGTAGATGTACCACAGTTTGTTAATCCATCCTTCAGTTGATGGGCATCTAGGTTGTTTCCAGGTTCTTGCTATTACAAATAATGCTGCTATGAACATAGTTGAGCTAATGCCTTTGGAGTGCGACTGTGCATCTTTAGGGTATACATCTTTAGGATATCTTTAGGGTATCTTGTATAGTGTGATTGTTTGATGAGAAAGTCCCACTTTTCACTGGACAATTTACTTGCACATCATAATAAAGATGATGTAATAAAAGCAATGATGCTTAGCTAGATCAATGATTTCTCTGGACTTCCTGAGTCAGTCTCAAAGATACGGATGCCTAAGATAGGCAGTGACGATGACTAGGGAAAGTTTGAGTTATGCTGTCACATGACCCAATAGGGTTACAAAAAAGACAAAAATAGGCTGTAAGTCAAATGTGACATGTGAGATTTGCTGAGAACAGAAAAGGAAAACTTGAAATTCTCCTGCATTATAGACCTATGAATCCTGCCTGTGGAAAACATTTGATGATTAAAGAAAGCAATAAAGTCTCTACACCCAAAATTAGCTTTCAGTTTCTTGGTCAAGTAGCTTACAGAATTAATCATAGGCCCTGGTACATACCTTTAAAATGTTGTGAAAGAAAATTAAACAACCCTATTGTATATAAAGAAAAATAGGTGGTTAGCTGATTAATTGAATGAAATTTTGTAGGTATCTGTTACACTGAAATTGCAAGCAGCTGAATGCCAGTACAAAAGGAACTGGCTGAAATATACTTTCTTTACTTAAAAGTTTGTTAACCATTTATAAAAGGATCATTGCTTTGAGGGTAAAGATGTTATGGTAGGAAAATAAACACAAAGAAAAATTGTTAGCTATTTGTTGGTTGTGAGATAGTCCTATCTGGCGTAGAAATTGATGTCTTAGTAGATATAAAAAATATAAAAAGAAAAATTAAAATTACAAAAAAAATCAGGGGAAAAATATTTGAAAAGAAGAAAAATATCCAAAAATGAAAATATCAGGGAGAAAGAAGAAAAACATCAACATATAAAAAGGGAAACAGAAGAAAACCCACAGGGAACAAAAGAATAAAAAGGATTAAATAAAAAATAAAAAAGAACCATTAGAATAAAAAGAAAACATCATGGAATTAAAAAAAACATCAGAAAAAAACATCAGAAAAGAGAAAGTAAGACATCAAGGAAGAATAAGAAAAACATTAGAGAAGAAAAAGAAAAATATCAGGGATGAAGACAGGCATCAGGGAAGAACAAAAAACTTCAAAGAATAAGAAGGAAAACATCAGAGAAGAAGAGCATCAAAGAAAAAGATGGAAAACATAGTGGTAGAAGACAGAAAACATCAAGAAGGAAAAAGGGAAACAGCAGATGTGAAATAAAATATCAAACAAAAGGTGAAATATCAGAGAAGGAGAACATCAAAGAAAAAGAAGAGAATCAGCACACAAAGGAGGAAACCACATAAAAGGAAAGAAATACAACAGGGAATAAAAAGGTAAACATCAGGGAAGAAAAAAAATCTTAGAGAAAAAGAGAAAACTTTAGCAAAAAAGAAGAGAAACAACAATATGGAAGAAGGAGGGAATGATCTAGAAAAAAGAAACAGCAGAAAGGAAGAAGGGAAACATCTGGGAAGAAGAAAGAAAACAAGGAAGAAGGGTAGCAGGAGAAAAGAAAAGAAGAACAGCACCAAAGAAGAAAAAATCATAGAGACAAAGGGAAACATGGAGGAATAAAAGGAGAAACGTCAGGGGAAGGAAAAAACAGGGAAGAAGATAGAAACAACAGGAAAAAAGAAGGAAAACAGCAGGAAATAGTAATAGAGCCACGAGCCTAGAAAGAAAAACATCAGGGCAGAATAAAGGAAAAAGAACGGAAACAAGCAAGGAAGAAAAAATATCAGGGAAGAAAAAGAAAAGAATACCTGGGAAGCAAAAAGAAAAAAAAGAGTCAGAGAAGAAAGAAAACAGCAGAAAAACAGAAGACAGACATCACAGGAAAAAATCAGGGAAGAAGGGAAACATGGGAAGAAAAGAATGAAAATAACAGTGAAAATGGAAAACAGAAAGAAAGACGAAAAACACCTCTGAAGAAGGGAAGACATCAGGGAAGAAGCAGGTGTTAGGATTCAAAGTATCCATTATGCCAAGGCGATTAAAATACATTGTGTAAAGTGCTATTCTCAAAAGCCAGTAATTACTTTTCTATGTAATTCAAAAGAGCTGAACCCGTAGCAGCATTTGTAGAAAAGAAATTCTTGCATTTTTCTGCTTTCAGGTAGCTTTGACTTTACAAGGCTCACATGAGAGAAAATGTAATTTAAAACGCTGAATTAATCTTCTGAATCTGGGGTGTCTTTGTCAAATCCAAGTGGATCAAAGACTTTACCATAAACTCAGCCAAAATGAACTCGATAGAAAAAAAAAAGTGGGAAATACACTTCTACGAATTGGCACAGGCAACTACTTTTTAAATATGACACCAGTGACACAGACACTAAGATCAACAATCAATAAGTGGGATCTCCTGAAACTGAGAAGCTTCTGTAAAGCCAAGGACACAGTCAATAAGACAAAATGACAGCCTACAGAATGGGAAAAGATTTTTACCAACTCTACAAGTGACAGAGGACTGATCTCTAAAATATATAGAGAACTCAAGAAACTATAGCCCAATACCCTAAATAACCCAAATCTGATGTGGTGGGAGGGGGAAGGGACCTTGAATAATATTCAAGGATAGAAAATGTAACTTCTTTATTCATAATAATAAGAAAATAAAAAAATAAAAAAATAAAAAATGAAAAAGCAAAAAGAACCTATTAATTTGGAGTACAGCATAGAAGCATAACATTACTCTGTGATAATTCTGGCAAAGCAGTGGCTTTTGTGAAAAGAACACTTAAGGGGAGCATAAGATTCTATTGCATTGATGATAATTCTTCTATATAATAGACACAAGATGAAGGAAATACAGAGTATCTTCAAGCTGGACCCTCTTTTTCATCTCTAATCACAAGCAAGCCAAGATAAAATGTATCAGAAGTTGACATATAACAACAACAAATCCTTTTGTGCTTCATTCAAATGAACACTTCTGGATGTAACTGAAGCTTGCCATGATCTTTAATTCAACTGCACTAATCCAATAATCTACCAAAACCAAGCCTTTTTAAATTTTTTTCAATTTTTTTTCTTTATTTATTTTGTATTTATCAAGAAAAACAGTAAATTGAATTTAAAATGCTGATAAGTTAACAATAACTATAAAGAAAATAAAAATCATAAGCATGACTTATCAAGGGTGATAAAGCAAATAATTTGCTACACATAAAATTACTTTGTGTTCAGCTTTCCCTCTGAATTTTTTTTTCTATCCCTGTAATTCCTTATTCAAGGTCCCTTCCCCCTCCTGCCACATCAGGTCATTTTTCTTCTCCACAACTCCCCATCTCCTCTCTGGACAGGCAGCAGACAGTCCCATGGTCCCACTGATCCCATAATGCTTAGTTCAGTCTCCACTCCTGACAAATCCAGTTTTATCCCCTCTCCCTCAAGAGTGAGTCAGCAGTTTCTCTAGGTGGAGTGGGATCCGAAGGGTCAGTCCAGGGTGTTTCTGATCCCAAGCTGTTCAGTGGTTGTGGTTTGCAGCTTGGGCATGCTTTGCTTTTTTCTTGTTTGTTTGTTTAGAGACCACTAGTGAGTGAGTACATCCCCTTATCTTTCTGAGTTTGTGATACCTCGCTCAGGAGGATATTCTCCAAATCCATCCATTTGCCTGCAAATTTTAGGATATCATTTTTTTCTTGCTGTTGAGTAGTACTCCATTGTGTAGATGTACCACAGTTTGTTAATCCATTCTTTAGTTGAGGGACATCTAGGTTGTTTCCAGGCTCTTGCTATTACAAATAATGCTGCTATGAACATAGTTGAGCTAATACCTTTGGAGTGTGAATGTGCATCTTTAGGGTATACACCCAGAAGTGCTATTGCTGGGTCCTTGAGGAGATTGATTCTCAATTTTCTGAGAAACTGCCATATTGTATTCCAAAGTGGCTGAACAAGCTTACACTCCCACCAACAATGGAGGAGTGTTCCTCTTGCTCCACAACCTCTCCAACATAGGCTGTCATCTGTGCCTTTTATCTTAGCCAATCTAACAGGCGTTAAGTGGTATCTCAAAGTTGTTTTGATTTGCATTTCTCTGATGGCTAAAGATAATGAGCACTTTTTCAGGTGCCTTTCAGCCATTCATAATTCCTCAGCTGAGAATTCCCTGTTTAGTTCTGTACCACATTTTTTGATTGGGTTATTCAAGGTTTTAGGCTCTAGATTCTTGAGCTCTTTATATATCTTAGAGATCAGTCCTCCATCACTTGTAGGGTTGGTGAAAATCTTTTCCCATTCTGTAGGCTGTCCTTTTGTCCTATTGACAGTGTCCTTGGCTTTACAGAAGCTTCCTAACTTCAGGAGATCCCACTTATTGATTGTTGGTCTCAGTGTCTGTGCCACTGGTGTTATATTTAAGAAGTGGTCACCTGTGCCAATTCCTAGAAGTGTATTTCCCTCTTTGTTTTGTATCAAGTTCAAAGTGGCAGAGTTTATGTTGAGGTCTTTGATCCACTTGGATTTGAGTTTAGTGCAGGGTGACAGGCTCGGATCTATTTGCATTTTTCTACACACTTCCATCCAGCTATGCCAACACCATTTGTTAAATATACTATCTTTTTTTCCATTGAATGTGTTGGGCCTCTTTGTCAAAGATCAGGTGTTCTTAGGTTTTTGGGTTAATATCTGGATCCTTAATTCTATTCCATTGATCCACAAGTCTGTTTTTATGTCAGTACCAGGCTTTTTTATTACTGTAGCTCTATAGTGAAACTTGAAGTCAGGGATGGTGATACCTCCTGAGGTTCTTTTGTTGAGTAATTGTTTTGGCAATCCTGGCATTCCTGTTATTCCAAATGAAATTGAGTATTGTTCTTTCAAGGTCTAAAAAATATTGTGTTGGAGTTTTGATGGGTAGTGCATTAAATCTATAGATTGCCTTTGGTAGAATTGCCATTTTTACTATGTTGATCCTATCAATCCAGGAACATGGGAGAGCTTTCCATTTTCTGATATCCTCTTCAATTTCTTTCTTCAGTGATTTAAAATTTTTGTCAAATAGGTCTGTTACTTCTTTGGTTATAGTTACTCCAAGGTATTTAATACTAATTGCAGCTATTAAGAAGGGTAATGTTTCCCTTATTTCTTTTTCAGCTCTTCTATCTTTAGTGTATACAAGGGCTAGAGATTTCTTTGAGTTAATCTTATATCCTGCTACATTGCTGAAGGTGTTTATCAGATGTCGCAGTTCCTTGGAAGAATTTTGTGGGTCGCTTATGTATACAGTCATATCATCTGCAAATGGAGATAGCTTTACTTCTTCTTTTCCAATTTGTATCCCCTTAATCTCTTTTCATTCCTTTAATGCTTTAGCTAAAACTTCAAGAACTATATTGAATAGATAAGAGGAGAGAGGACATCCTTGTCTAGTTCCTGATTTTAGTGGGATTGCTTTGAGTTTTTCTCCATTAAGTTTGATACTGGCTGTCGGCTTCTTGTAAATCACCTTTATTATATTTAGGTATTCTCCCTGTATTCCTGATCTCTCCAGGGCTTTAATCATAAAGGAGTTTTGGATTTTGTCAAAGGCTTTTTCTGCATCTAAGGATATGATTATGTGGTTTTGTTCCTTTCGTTTGTTTATATGATGGATAACATTTACAGTTTTTCATATGTTAAACCAGCCCTGCATTTCTGGGTTGAAGCCTACTTGGTCGTGGTGGATGATATCTTTTATACATTGTTGTGTATGGTTTGCCAAAATTTTGTTGAGAATTTTCGCATCAATATTCATGAAGGAAATTGGTCTGTTATTCTCCTTCTTTGTTGTGTCTTTGAGTGGCTTGGGTATTAGGGTGATTATGGCTTCGTAAAAGGAATTTGGCAATATTCCTTCAGTTTCTACTGTGTGGAATGGTTTGAGGAGTAATGGTAGTAATTCTTCTTTGAATGTCTGGTAGAATTCGGCACTGAAACCATCTGGACCAGGACTTTTATTTTTGGGAAGGTTTTTAATGACAGCTTCAATTTCCTTAAGGGTTATAGGCCTGTTTAGGTAATTAATCTAATCTTCATTTAATTTTGGTAGATGGTAACTGTCCAGAAAGCTGTCCATTTCTTCTAGGTTTTCCATTTTGTGGAATACAGATTTTCAAAATATGATCTGATAATTCTCTGTATTTCCTGGAGGTCTGTTGTTATGTCCCCCTTTTCGTTTCTGATTTTGTTGATTTGAACACTCTCTCTCTGTTTTTTGATTAGTTTGGCTAAGGGTTTATCTATCTTGTTAACTTTCTCAAAGAACCAACTCTTAGATTCATTGATTCTTTGTATTGTACTTTTTGTTTCAATTGTATTGATTTCAGCTCTAAGTTTGATTATTTCCTGCCGTCTACTCCTTCTAGGTGAGTTTGCTTCTAATTGTTCTAAGGCTTTCAGCTGAGCTGTTAGGTCTCTAGTGTGGAATTTCTCTAGGTTTTTCATATAGGTATCTAGCGCTATGAATTTTCTTCTTAAGACTGCTTTCATTGAGTCCCATAAGTTTGTATACTTTGCAGATTCATTTTCATTGAATTCTAGGAAGACTTTGATATCTTTCTTAATTTCTTCCTTGACCCAGAGATGGTTCAGCTGAGTGATGTTTAGTTTCTATGAGTTGGTAGGCTTTCTTTGGGTTTTGATATTGTTGAACTCTAACTTTAGGCCCTGGTGGTCCGATATGTTACAAGGGATTATTTCCATTTTTTTGTATCTGTTGATATTTGCTTTATGACCAGTTACGTGGTCAATTTTGGAATAAGTTCCATGAGGAGCTGAAAATATGTATATTCCTTTGCGTTTGGGTGGAAGGTTCTGTAGATATCTATTAAATCCATTTGCATCATAACCTCTTTTAGACTCTTTATTTCTCTGTTGAGACTCTGTCTGGTTGATCTATCCAGAGTTGAAAGTGGGGTATTGAAGTCTCCCACTATTAGGGTGAAAGAATTGATGTGGGATTCGAGCTTTAGCAGTGTTTCTTTTACATAAGTAGGTGCCCTTATATTAGGGACATAAATATTAAAGATTGAAATTTCCCCTTGACCAATTTTTCCTGTGATGAATATGTAGTGACCATCTTGGTCCCTTTTAATTGCTTTTAGCTTAAAGTCTACTTTGTTAGATATTAGGATTGCAACCCCTGCTTGTTTCTCATGACCGTTTGACTGGAAAATCTTTTCCCAACCCTTTTATTCTATGCCTGTGTCTGTCTTTGCAGTTGAGGTGTGTTTCTTGTAGGTAACAGAAAGATGGATTCTGTTGTTGTATCCATCTTGTTAGTGTGTGATGTTTTATAGGAGAATTGAGACCATTGATATTAAGGGAAATTAGTGACCATTGATTCATATTTCCTGCCATTTTTTGTGGTAACTTGTTTGCATTTCCTTTCTCTAGGGTATTCTTCTATGGAATTATTGATTGTTTGTGATTTTGTGGGTGTATCTGAGGTCCTTAGGTTGGAGTTTTCCCTCTAATACTCTGTGTAGTGCTGGATTGGTAGATAGATATTCTTTCAGTCTGACTTTGTCCTGAAATTCATTGTTTACTCTATCTATGGTGATTGATAATTTTGCAGGGTATAGTATTCTAGTTTGGCATCCATGCTGTTTTAGTGTCTGTTTAACTTCTGACCAAACTCTTCTAGCTTTCATCTTTTCCATTGAATAGTCAGGCATTATTCTGATAGGTCTGCTTTTATATGTGAGTTGGCCCTTTTCTTTTGCAGCTCTTAAAATTTTTTCTTTGTTCTGTATGTTTTGTGGCTTGATTATAATGTGGCTCGCTGACTTTTTTTTTGGGATCATATCTATTTGGTGTTCTATAAGCTTTTTTTTATCTTTACAGGAATTTCCTTCTTCAGGTTAGGGAAGTTTTCTTCTATGATTTTATTGAAAACCTTATCTGTGCCTTTGAGCTGGTATTCTTCTCCTTCTTCTATTCCTATTGTTCTCAAATTAGGTTTTTTCATGGTGTTCCCGATTTCCTGAACATTTTGAGTTATGGAATTTTTGGTTTTACTATTTTCTTTGACTGATATATCTATTTGAGCTACTGAGTCTTCCACTTTAGAGATTCTATCTTCCATCTCTTGAACTCTGTTTGTTATGCTTGTATTTGTGGTTCCAGCTTTTTCCTTCAGATTTTCTACTTCCATCTTTGCCTCATTTTGGGCCTTTTTTATTGCTTCTATTTCAGCTTTTATTTCAGCTTTCAGTACCTGGCATGTTTCTTTCATAGATTTGTTCATCTCTTCCAATTTTTTGTTTGTATTTTCTTCTATTTCTTTAAGGCTATTTTTCATATCTTCTTTGAGAGCTTTGATGATCACCATAAAGGAATTTTTGGTGTTGCTTCCTTCTGTTTCCTCTTCATTGTTCAGTTCAGGTCCTGTATTTGTAAGATCACCACTCTCTTCTGGAGTTACCATGTTGTTCTTTGTATTATTATGTATTTTTTTTTGCACTGACGTTTGCCCATGGCTTCAGTGGTTCACGATTAGATGGTTCCTGGTCAGTTGTGGCACTCGGGCTTGTGTGCCTCCTGTCACCTCTCTGGGCAGGGTCTGATTCTGTCCTTCAGAGACCCCAGAAGTTATCTGTTCGCTCAGTTGGAAGTCGAGGTGGGTAGCCATGCAAGTTCCCTCAGCAGCAGCTGTGGTATGGTGAGAGGCAGACTTTATCTGCCCCTGCTACAGAGTGCGTTGGGACTCTGCAGACAGCACCCATTCCCAAATGTGGAACTGGAACTGATGAGAGCTCAACTCTCCTCTCCATGGCAGGGATACAGGTGCTCGGGCCTTCTGACCCCTCCTCACCTCTGGGCGGGGTCTGAGTCTGTCCTTCAGGGTCCCCAGTTCTTATCTGTTTGCTCAGTTGGAGATGGGTAGCCATGCTAATTCCCTCAGCAGCAGCTGGGGGGACCATAACAGGCAGAGTTTATCTCCGCCTGCTCTAGAGTGCGCTGGGACACACTCTGCAGATAGCACCCCATCCCGGAACCAGAATGGGAACCCTAAATTTTAAACTATATTGCTTGAAGTCAGGGATTGTGATGCATCCAGAAGTTCCTTTATTGGACAAGATATTTTAATTCTTGACAGAATCTCAAGTGGCCAAAAGACACTTAGAGAATTGCTGAACATCATTAAAAATCAGGAAACAGCATCAGCCAGAAGAAGCATTATACTTAATATAAGCAGAGAAGAATGAACTCTGGGAAATTGGAAATGTTGCCTGATAACTCAAGTTCAAAAGTGACAGGTTCTAGTGTGAAATCCAGCTGTTCAACTCTGTTTTATCCTGTTCATTCAGTGACCATAAATGAACAATGTTGTAGCAAATCCCTTGAAAATCAGATTTTGGAGTATGTGGATTACCACGTTGGTTACTTCAGCAATTCCCACAAAGTACAGTTTGGGAAATGACTCTGAATGCTCTGAAGTTACACAGTATATACTGCTCATTCCTCATGCATATTTTAAAATACAATCTCTCTTCTCTGCACTGATTTATGGAAATACCTTTTCACTGATCCCTATCCTCTGAAGTCCTAAAAAGTTTTGTCTTCAATCACATCATTATGTGGTTAGTTAGTATACAGCAATCACAACTCTTCTAAACTATAAGTGTTATAATATTCTGATGTTTAGGAAGCATGTCTACTTTACATTATTGAAAACTTAAACATTATATTGTAAATTCTGACACATACTTTTGAAACAAACACAAACTTGTAGACCTTAAAGGGTGTGTGAAAATACTATTTTCTTACTGTTACCTTCTCTGAATTATTTATAAATAGAAAAATGTTTAAAGTTATAATTTAAAAGATACCTTGAAATAAACATTTTACATTGCTCTTGAATATATCAGCAATAACTATTTAAGCAAAGTAAATGTGTCTAAGTACCTACTAATGCAACATATGTAAACATATATATGTGTGTGTATGCATATTCTTATAAAATGCTAAATTGAGATTTTAATCTTATTTCTAAGATAATACTACAGAAATTGACATGAAGATGTAATGACCAGTTTTGAATTATGTTTTCTCTCATTTTAGTTAAAGTGGATTAAAACCGAGTATGTTTTATTACTGGCTAATATTGTTTTTTGTAACTAATGGAAACAACTATACTTCAATCATGATGTGTCACATTGCTTTGGTTGTAATGAATTTATGCAGTAATTTCTCTGTGAAAGTGCATATTCATCTTTAAAATGTAAGTTTCAGAAGTTTCAAATCAAAGGCAGATTTCAATACTTGGTCTCATATAATCAGTGCACATTTTTCAATTCTCAGAATTAAAAGACTGTAAATATATACTCCCAAATTATCATAAAATGTGGCAAGCTTTGAAATATTCTCATTATTTTAAAATTTAGGAAATACGTTTTTGGAGACAGGATCTCATATTGACCTTCAGCTCTCGAAATAAGCCACCTTGGGACCTCCTCTCCTTGCTGGGGAGGAGATAGGGAGATTGGGAGAAGAGAGAGTGACTGGGAGGGGCAGGAGGGGGAAGGGAGTTTGAACAAGGGGATATGTGGATAATAAATGAAACTTTATTCAAAAACAAATAAAAAAAGAGAAAAAATAAATAAAAAATGGGGTTCAGAGCTATAAAGGGAATTCTCTGCAGAAGAATTACAAATGGCTGAAAGGCACATGAAAAGGTGCTCAACATCTTTAGCCATTGGAGAAATGAAAATCAAAACAAGTTTGAGAAACCACCTTTCAAAATGGCTGAGACCTGTCATATACTTCTATGTGATATATTCACATCATAGGTCCTAAGAATACATTATCTCAGAAGTAGAGGTCGTGCGCTTTTCATATGTTTGTTTTAAATGTACAATAGGATGAATAAAAGTTCTTTTGCTTCATCTCATATACCAAATGAAACACATCACTACCCACTCTTAAGACTTGCCTACATGTGTCTTGCTTTCTCTACAGTCCACATCCCCTGAAAGAAGCTCTTTATCCCACACTCATGAGACCAGTCTCACACTGGCAGGGAGGTTTATGAATGCAAACTAAATAGATAACTAGGAAAATGGTAAAAGAAGGTCAGTTCTCTGGTTCTACTTGTTTCTAAGATATATAGGGAGATTTCTTTTTTTTTCCATCTACTACTAGATTATAAAATGAACAAAAACCATGACAATTATCCAGACAAAATGGGTCACCATGTGGTGTTGATCTCTGAGAACTGAAAGTCCAGAAGGAAAGACTTGGTTTAGAAATATTCCGCTTATCTTATTAGTTATCATTGGTTGGAGGGAGGTGGAGTAATAGGTCTTATTTAGTATTTGAAATCAAGCACATAAGCTTCTCTCTGGATCTTCTTGAAAATTAAAAAAGTTAGCATTTAACATGTAAATGTACTAAGTCTCTATGATAAAATGGATAGCATTGCAAGAGCAGGATTTAAAAAATTTCAGAATTTGGACTAATTGTTGGTTTTAAGGACAATGCCCAGGCTTTGGTTATCTACTCTACACCTGTCACTGGTGTAGAGTAGTGCCTACTGTGCATGCTGCGTGGAGCTCAACTGCTCTAAACATGAAGTTGCTTTTTCCTAACAAGGACTTTGTAATATAATTGCCAGTGTGAAACCATGAATTCTAACTTTGTGAGTTCTCCTGAAGCAATAATTCATATCCCACTGTGGGTCATCTAACAAGATGCACTGGCGGCATCTCTAAAGCTGTGAACACAGATTGATGAGGCAGCCATGGGACAAAATTTTCCCAGAATGAAATCTTCCCATGGGCATTAATTTCTACAAAGAAGAGTGATGTAACTATCTTCATATATATTTTTCATCCAAATATCTGGTATGCCCAGGGAATGCAGAGCCTCAGGGAAAGAGTTTCAAAATATTCTCAGTGGGTGAGAAAACAACTGCCCCAAAGGGAAAAAGAATCATGGATGCAGATGTGACCTCTTATTTGGCCATGGAAATAAAACCAGCTAGGGATACCTGCATGCCCATTTGATTTGCTGATCATCATGGCATACCACAGTTCAAGTTTCTCAGGTTTAGGGCAGAAATATATATTCACTTTGATTTTGTTCTTTTTGGTAATGTTCATTCTACTTCATGTGGCAAGTTTCATTCATCCCAGGTGCTATTGGAAGATGAAACAGACTGAAGACAAGAATATAGAATTCGATATGTGTGCCTTCATACTTTATGCAACACAGTGGAATGAGGAACCATTGAATTTGAAAAAAGCTCTATATCTTCAGTAAGTGCTTTTTCATTTTCTATGTAAATACCATCATGAATATTTCATTAGGGGCTAAGAGTATAAGTATCAGAACACTACCTGGAATAGTCTATCCTAATCTCTCAAACTGCACAATAAACAACCCCAAATTCTTTTTTTAAATTTTTTATTATTTATTATATTTTAAGTATATTACTGATGTGAAGCCTAAGAATTAAGAAAATGTTTGTATTTCATTTTAAATAAGAAAATGTTTTGTTACTGCTAAGATGCATTATTTCTGTGAATATAAAAGGATAAGTAAAGTAAAATTTAAATAAAATGGCATTGTCAATAATACAACACTCTAAGCACAGCCTTCAATTAGTAAGGATTAGAAGGCACAATTTAAATCATTCACTGAGTGAGAATCATGTCTATCACTTTAGTGTAGCTTTGCAACATGATGCTGCCTAGTTTGGGTTTTGCTTTTTTATATCAGAGGCTAAGATAGAGAAATAGAGTTTAAAGAGTTCAGCTGATAGATATTACACATGCTCACTATAAAATTTACAAATTTCATAGAAATTTAAGAAATGCAGAAGTCTGTTCTTGAATACTAAAATTAAACCTAGCTTTGGAATAAACAACCCCAAATTCTTTTAGAGATCTATGATACTTCTTCCACTTTTAATTTGTCCAAACAGTATTTTTGGAAGCCAAGTGAAGAAAAAACTTTATACATTGTCTTATCATATATAGTCTGCCTCTTCACAGATTCTATAGCACAGCATCAGGGGATGTCTTATCAAAAGAAACTCCTCATTCTGTTTTAATGAATGTCATCCTAATCAGGTGCAAGTCAATGACTATAGAATCAGATGATGGACACTTCATCAATGTGTAGGTTCCAATACACTGCTAGAATAGCTAATATTTGTAGCACTGCAAACTGCAGAAAAATTTTCCATAGATATTCAGTTACTGTTTCAGATGCTCTGCAGGTGGGCACACTATGCCTTCTAAAGATGCATTGAGAATGTAAGTAGGAAACTTGTCCACATGTGTTCAAGTTTCTCCACACTCCACTTCAAAGTCCATTTCTACATTCTCTCTTTTTGTAAAAAAATTGTTTGTATTTTATGTATGAGTGCTCTTTCTGCCTGAGAATGGTATAGGATACTGATATAGATGGTTGTGAGTCACCATGTGGTATCTGGAAATTGAACTCAGGACCTATCTGAAAGAGCAGCCATTGGTCTTAACAGCTTAGCCATTTTTCCAACCCCTTCCCCATCTCTCTTTAAAGTAAAGAAGGATTGTGAGGGTGGTAAATGATATGTTTTCATTCTTTTACAATTGAGACTATCTTTAATAGTGGTGATTGATTACTTCCTGGTCACTTGTCTGAGAAGAGCTGTGGCATGAGATAGTTGGCAACAACTGATCATAAGGAGACAGGGCTTTTGTACTAGCTCATATTTTCATTATTTAAGAGGTCTTCTCTCATTACATTTAACTTGTTTATTCTCTGACATTTATATCACATTTATCTCTTATGAACTACGTTAAGTAATTTTATTAATTATGTCACAGTACTTTACAGATTTCAGCCTTATACATGTTTTTATTATGTGATTTGTTGAAGCCTATTTTCAAAGACAGTACTTTAGTTCACTAAGTGACTCTAACAGCTTAAGCAATTGATGATTCTTAATGTTTAGTGTACTGGAATTAGTATTTTTATGTTTTCCAAATTCTAATCTTTAATTTCTGTTGTGTGTTACATTATTTTCAATGACACATTTCCTGTGTGGTAATCAAAAACATTTTAAATTATTTTTATTTCTAAAATGACTATATAAATTCATATTTTTATACATAAATATACCACATTGGTAAAGTTTCAAAGCTGAAAACAGATTGCATTCTTCAGAATAGAGATATATATACACTTATACATATACACATATGTATTTATTGGTATTCATCTTTATTGGTCAGATGATATAAAATGACTAGGAAAATATAGTTATTTTTTTTCCCAAAACATAAACACAAATTGGTATTCTATTCCAATGGACTTGTTATCAATTTTATTACATAAGTCTCCATTAACTTTTTCATGCATCTTACATTTTAGAGTTTTGTATTTTACAAACCCGTAATACTGACACAGTCAGATCTCAGTAAAATGCTACTGTTAATGATAGTATACTAAAAATATTCAAAAGATGTTTTCTAGAAGAAAACTAACAATGTTAAGGTATATTCTGTGTCAGTATATATCATGTCAGTATAAACGTAAAATAGGATAGTAATAGAATAGTGAGGAGGTGGGACATGCCTTTAATCTCTGCACTCAGGACCTGGGACAGATGTGTCCAGGTGCACTTGAGGCCAGTTTAGACTACAGCAAAGTATAGTTTGAATCCATTTAATCTATTTAACACATATGGATTAAAAGACATTAGTCATGTCTATACCCACAAATGAACACAGAAATACATGTTTACCAAATACATTTCTGGTATTTGAATATTTTAAAAAATAAATTCTTAAAAATATTTTGTAGCTATGAGATAAATAATAAAGAAAAAAGGTGATGTTTAGGATGCCATTTGTTAACTACATTGCCCACTGATTATAAAGAATTGTAAGCACAAGAGCCAAATGCTGCCAAGACTATGGTGTGTACATCTGGAATTTATGACTGCCTTAACAATTTAGTTAATTTCATAAAAAATACAATAAACACAATAGTTTATAGATCATGAGAATTTTCCAAATTGCTCCATTATTAAAAATAAAGGCATGATTAGGTTGAGACTTTGGTCAAAACCAAGAGATTAACAAAGCTCTCTGTGGAAGATACCTATGGCTCACCATATTTATGGGACATACAATCTCATGAACTATTAAAGCTTCTAGCTTTTTATGTCATACAAACCTCACAACACAGAATATTTGTGTCAATATTTGAGCGTGGCTGGGGATACATTCCAGAATGATAATACTTGTATTGATTATCTGTAGATCTCTGTCTCTATTAACACCATTCTTTTTACAGACTATCATATGAAAGCCTTCCATTTGAAATGGCCTTAGCTTTTTCAGTAGATGAAGTCAACAGGAACCCTGATCTCTTACCAAATATATCTTTATTATTTTCACCTGTACCAATTAATTGTAAGAATATGTCACAATTGTACTATGACTCTAAATTTCAATCAGAAATGTTAAAAACAGTTAATTATAACTGTGATGAAAAGACCAGGTGTTTTGTGGTACTTTCGGGACCAAACTGGTCAACATCTTTAATACTTGGAAAATATCTGGATGCCTACATTTCTCAGCAGGTGAGATTTTATGTGGTGAGTTTCCCAGAAATCTTGTCTTTATTGGTGTCTTTAACAGATGTCAAAAAAAATTGTGAAAGGGAAACTGGTCTCACATATCAACATAGGTAAGTCAATGGTACTACTCAGAGATTTTATGGGCTTTTGTATCTCCTGTTTTGAAGCAGAGATAAGGGAATAAGTAACAAATAAAGGGGTATTTAAGAACTCTGCATAAAAGTGAGTTTATGGGAGAGTTCCAGTTAGCCCAGGAGAAGTGCCCCTGTACAATGCAGCACAGCGTCTTCCCTTCTGTCTGAAACCCCTGCTGGGTGTTATGTTTCTCCACAGTCGCCCTGGTGCTGCCTCTAAATAGAATCGATTTGAAAAAAAAATGGAGCGGGTGGGGTGGAGTGGGGAGGGGGAGAGGCGAAGGCAGGTGATGACAAACCCCACCCACCCTGCAGGGAAAAACCGACCCACCTCCACCGGGCTCCTTGGTCCTCCAACGTGGACCAACCCAACAATCTCTTGTCTTAGGGGGCACCTGCTCTCAGCTTCGGACAAATTCAGGGGTGGGGTGAGCAGAAAGTTTGCAGCTTCCGCTGCATCCACACCTCTTGGCCTAGGAGGCTCTCCGCCTGTGCCAGCCTGTTCTGGTTTGCCTGGGACCATGTCCTGCCCTGCCACCGCCAGCATGAACAAGCTTTACATTGGCAACCTCAAGGAAAGGGTAACCCTCGCAGACTTAGAGAAAGTATTTGCAGAGCACAAGATCTCCTACAGCGGCCAGTTCTTGGTCAAATTCTCCCTGGACTGCCCGGATGAGCGCTGGGCAATGAATGCCATGGAAACTTTCTTGGGGGAAAAGTAGAACTGCAAGGAAAATGCCTAGAGATTGAACACTCAGTCCCCCAAAAAACAAAGGAGTTAGAAAATTCAGATCCTAAATATTCCATTTCAGTTTCGGTGGGACGTTCAGGACAGCATGCTGGCCCAGTACGGTACAGTGGAGAACTGTTACCAAGGGAACACAGAAAGTGAGATTACAGTGGTCAACGTGACCTGCCCCAAACAGGAGCAGACAAGGCAAGCCATTATGAAGCTAAATGGGCATCAGTTGGTGCATCATGCCCTAAAGGTCTCATACATATCTAATGAGCAGATAGCACAGGACCCTGAGAATGGGCGCAGTGGAAGTTTTGGCTCCCAGGGTCAGGCCTGCAAGCATCACCTGTGGCAGCAGGGGCTCTGGCTAAGCAGCAACAATAGATATACCCCTCTGCCTCTTGCTTCCCGCGTAGAACGTAGGCGCTAACCCTAACCCACCATCTGCAACATCATAAAACAGACTCAATCCAAGATAGATGTGTTCAGGAAGGAGCTCCTGAGAAGGCCATCAGTGTGCATTCCACTCCTGAAAGGTGCTCCTCAGCATGTAAGATGATCTTGAAGAAAATGCACCAAGAGGCAAAGGACACTAAAGGGGCAGATGAGATTCTGGCCCATAATAACTTTGCGGGACGACTCATCGCCAAGGAAGGGAGGAATTTAAAGAAGGTGGAGCAGGACATGGAGACAAAGATCACCATCTCATCACTCCAGGATCTCACTCTCTATAACCCTGAGAGGACCATCACCATGAAAGGGGCCATTGAGAACTGCTGCAGGGCTGAGCAAGAAAGTTCCAGAGGCCTACGAGAATGATGTAGCTGCCCTGAGTTTGCAGTCCCACCTCATCCCTGGTCTCAACCTGGCTGCTTGTAGGTTTTTTCCCAGCTTCTTCCAGTACTGTCCCACCTCCTCCCAACAGCGTCACTGGTGCTGCTCCCTACAGCTTCTTCATGGCTCCGGAGCAGGAGATGGTAGAGGTGTTCATACCCACCCAGGCTGTGGGTGCCATCATCAGCAAGAAGGGACAGCACATCAAATAGCTCTCATGCCTTGCCAGTCTCTATCAAGATTGCTCCATCAGAAACACCTGATTCAAAAATCCAGATGGTCATCATTACTGGACCTTCAGAGGCTCAATTCAAGGCTCAGGGAAGAATCTATGGCAAACTAAAGAAGAGAATTTCTTTGGTCCTAAGGGGGAAGTAAAGCTGGAGACCCACATACAGGTGCCAGCTTTAGCAGATGGACTGGCCATTGGCAAAGGCAACAAAACAGTGAATGAGCTGCAGAACCTGGCAGTGTCAAGAGACCAGACCCCGGATTAGAACAGTCAAGTCATTGTTAAAATTATCGGGCATTTCTATGCCAGCCAGATGGCCCAGCAAAAGATCAGAGACATCCTGGCTCAGGTGAAGCAGCAGAACCAGAAGGGACAGTGCAACCAAGCCCAGGCATGGAGGAAGTGATTGCCTCTTCCTGTTCCTGTGGGGAAAGTAGGGGTTGGATCCAGGAGAGGAGTAGATAACCCCCAAGAGGCTCAGGCCCAGGACCTTGCTGGGTTCTGGTCTCTGATCTTGAGGTAAGATATAAGATTTAGCAGAGCTTGGACCTTTGGGGACCAAACAGCAGTGTCCACTAACCAAATGGCCTGTGGGAACTCCACCCTCCTCCTATGGTGAAGCAGTAATTTAGCTGAGTTTTCCTAACAGTGGTGTTGTTATTTTTTATTTTTATTTTTTTAAAGATACAGCATTGAGAATAAATATCTTGAAGGGAGGAACTTGATAAACACAGCTTCAAATTTAACAATAGGTGTAGTTAGTTTGTTCCTATGTAGGCATATTAAATAATGAAAATAACTGTTCTCTGTGTCTCTTTTCTCTAAAATACATGGAACATAAAAAATAAAATCTAAGGCACCTCAAGCCAGGTTAGGCTCAGCTACAGATGAAGAAAGCACAGTCAGTCACAGTTAATGTCCACAGATGCACTATGGCCACCACAAATTCCTGCTAAGCAACATTTCTACAGTCAGACCAGAAGGTTTGTGTGTGTGTGTGTGTGTGTGTGTGTGTGTGTGTGTGTTTTAAATAATTTTATTCACCCTCCCTCTTTCAATGAAATAAAAATGCTTTCGCTTAAAGTCCACTAAAGAGTGAGTACATCCCCTGCTTTTCCTTCTGGGTTTGTGAGACCTTGTTCAGGAGATTATTTTCCAAATCCATCCAAATTTTAGGATATTATTTTTTCTTACTTCTGACTAGATTGCTTTTGGTAAGATTGCCATTTTTACTATGTTGATCCTATCTATCCAGGAACATGGGAGATCTTTCCATTTTCTGATATCCTCTTCAATTTCTTTCTTCAGTGATTTAAAGTTTTTGTCAAATAGATCTGAGGTATTTAATGCTATTTGCAGCTATTATAAAGGGTGATGTTTCTCTCATTTCTTTTTCGCCCTTTTATCTTTAGTGTATAGGAGGGCTTCTGATTTCTTTGAGTTAATCTTGTATCCTGCTACATTGCTGAAGGAGTTTATCAGCAGTAGAAGTTTCCTGGTAGAATTTTGTGGGTCACTTATGTATACAATCATATCATCTGCAAATATAGTTTCACTTCTTTTCCAATTTGTATCCCCTTAATCTCCTTTTGTTCTCTTATTGCTTTGGCAAAAAACTTTGAGAACTATATTGAATAGATAAGGGGAGAGGGGACATCTTTGTCTAGTTCCTGATTTTAGTGGGATTGCTTTTAGTTTCTCTCCATTTAGTTTGATGTTGGTTGTTGGTTTCTTGTAAATCGCCTTTATTATATTGAGATATTTTCCCTGTATCCCTGATATCTCCAGTACTTTTATCATAAAGGAGTGTTGGACTTTGTCAAAGGTATTTTTCATCATCTAAAGAGATGATCATATAGTTTTTTTCCCTTCAATTTGTTTATATTATGGATGACATTTAAAGTTTTTCCTATGTTGAATCATCCCTGTATTTCTGGGATGAAGCCTACTTGATCATGGTGGATGACTTTTTTTTATATAATGTCGTGCGTATACAGTTTGTCAGAATTTTGTTAAGTATTTTTGCATCAATCTTCAGAAGGGAGATTGGTCTGTAATTCTCTTTCTTAGTTGCATCTTTCAGTGGCTTGGATATCAGAGTGATTATGACCTCATAAAAAGAGTTTGGCAGTGTTCCATCAGTTTCTACTGTATGGAACAGTTTGAAGAGTATTGGTATTAGTTCTTTATTGAATGTCTGGTAAAATTCTGCACTAAAACCATCTCTTCCTGGGCTTCTTTTATTTAAGAGATTTTTAATAACAGCTTCAATTTCCTTCTGTGTTATAGGTCTTTTTAGGCCTCTAATCTGTCCTTGATTTAATTTTGGTAATTGGTATTTGTCCAGAAAGCTGTCCATTTCTTTCAGGTTTTCCATTTTTTTTTTCATTTTAGTAGAGCATAGATTTTCAAAGTATGACCTGATAATTCTCTGTATTTCTGGGTGTCTGTCATGTCTCCCTTTTTATTTCTGAGTCTGTTAATTTGGATACTCTCTCTGTATCTTTTGGTTAGTTTGGATAAGGGTTTATCTATCTTCTTAACTTTCTCAAAGAACCAACTTTTTGATCCATTGATTCTTTATATTATTCTCTTTGTTTCTATTGCCCTGATTTCAACCTTAAGCTTGATTTCTTACCATTTACTCCTAGGTGAGTTTGCTTCTAATTGTCCTAAAGCCTTCAGCTGCATTTTGTTAGGTCTCTTGTGTGAGATTTCTCTCTCTCTTTTTTAATATAGGCATCTAGTGCTGTGAATTTTCCTCTTAAGACTGCTTTCATGGTGTCCCATAAGTTTGGGCATATTGTGGATTTATTTTCATTGAATTCTAGGAAGTCCTTGATTCTTTCTTAACTTCTTCCTTGACCCAGCTGTGGTTCACTGTACAGATGTTCAGTTTGCTTGAGTTTGTAGACTGTGCTTTTTGTTGTTGAATTCTAACTTTAGTCCATGGTGGTTTGATATGATACAAGGGATTATTTCCATTTTTCATATCTATTGATATTTGCTTTATGACCAATTATGTGGTCAATTTTAGAGAAAGTTCCATGGGGAAATATGTATATTCCTTTGTGTTTGGGTGGAAGCTTCTACAAATATCTGTTAAGTCCTTTGTCATCATAACATCTGATAGATCCCTTATTTTTGTGTTGAGTCTTTGTCTGGTTGACCTATCCAAGGGTGAAAGTGGGCTATTGAAGTCTCCCTCTATTAGATTGTGACATTTGATGTGGGGTTTAAACTTCAGCAGTGTTTCTTTTACAAATGTAGGTGCCCTTATATTAGGGGCATGAATATTCACGATTGAGATCTCATCTTGAATGATTTTTTCTGAGATGAATAAGTAATGTCTGTCCTGGTTTCTTTTGATTTATTTTACTTTGAAGTCTACTTTATTAGATATTAGAATGGCAACACCAGCGTGTTTCTTGGGGCCAATTGATTGGAAAATCATTTCCCAATTCTTTACTCTGAGCCTGTGTCTGTGTTTGAGGTTGAGGTGTGTTTTTTGTATGCAGCAGAAAGTTGACTTTTCTTTTTGTATCCATTGTGTTAGGGTGTGTCTTTTTATATAGGTGAATTGAGTCCTTTGATATTAAGGGAAATTAATGACCACTGATTGTTATTTTCTATTTTATTGGTGGTATCTTGTGTGTATTTCCTTTCTTTGGGCTTTTCTTCTGTGAGATTATTGATTGTTTATGGTTTCATGGGTGTATACCTGGGTTCCTTAGGTTAGAGTTTTCCCTCTAGTGCTTTCTGTAGGGCTGGATTTGTGGATAGGTATTGTTTAAATCTGATTTTATTGTGAAATATCTTGCTTACTCCACATATGGTGATTAATAGTTTTGCTGGGTATAGTAGTCTGGGTTGGCAGCCATGCTATTTTAGTGTCTGTATAACTTCTGACCAGGACCTTCTGGCTTTCATTGTTTCCATTGAATAGTCTGGTCTTATTCTGATGGGTCTGCTTTTATAGATAAGTTGGCCTTTTTTCTTTGCATCTCCTAATATTTTTCTTTGTTCTGTATGTTCTGTGGCTTGATTATTATGTGGCAAACAGACTTGTTTTGGGTTGTCTAGTCTATTTGGTGTTCTATAAGCATCTTGTATCTTTATAGGCATTTCCTTCTTTAGGTTGGGAAAATTTTCTTCTATAATTGTATTGAAGATATTATCTATGCCTTTGAGCTGAAATTCTTCTCCTTCTTCTATTCCTATTATTCTCAGCTTTGGCCTTTTCATGGTATTTTCAATTTTCTGAATGTTTTGTGTTATGGATTTTTTAGTTTACTTTTTACTTTGAGTGATTTATCAGTTTCCACTATTGAGTCTTCTACTCCATAGATTCTCTCTTCCTTCTCTTGGATTCTGTTGATTATGCTTGTATCTGTAATTCCAGTTTATCCTTTCAGATTCTCTATTTCATCCTTTGCTTTGTTTTGTGCCTTTTTTAATTGTTTCCATTTCAATTTTAATTCCTGAAATGTGTCTTTCATTTGTGAGTTTTCTTTCAAGGATTTATTCATCTCTTCCAACTTTTTATTTGTATTTTCTTCAAAGGAATTTTTTATATCCTCTTTTAAGGCTTCTATAACCTTCATAAAGATGTTTTTAATATTCTTTCCTCTTCATTGCTCTGTTCAGGTCTTGATGTTGTGGAGCCACCAGCTTCTTCCGGTGATGCCTTGTTGTTCTCTATATTGTTATAAGTATTCTTGCACTGATGTCTGCCCATTGCTTCCTTGGTTCAATCTTAGTCAGGTCTTAGTTGGATGTTAGTCCATGTGGCTACAGGGGTTGTGTATCTCCTGTCTACTCTGGATACAGAGTCTGCATGATCTCTTATGAGGTCTGATGAGGTCTATTTCTCACTCTGCTCTGTATAGGGTATTTTATGCACTGGAGAGATGAGGCCTAGCTGATTGGTATGTGTCGCCTGGGATCACTGGGGAAGGTTTCCCTCAGCCTGTCACTCCGCTATGGATATGAGGTTAGGAGAGATGTCCATCCTTCACTCTGCTCTGGACAAGGGGTTATGTAGTTCAGAGAGACATCTGTCTGTGATGATGCAACTTGCCTTTAACTTGGGGCCTGGCCATTTGCTATGTGTTCTCTGGAATCACTGGGGAAGCTTTCTTCCAGCCACTCACTCCACTCTGGACAGGGGGTCATGCAGTTAGGAGAGAAGTCTATTCTTCACTCTGCTCTGGACACATGGTTGCACAGTTTAGAGAAATGTCCCTGCTATGGTTATTTTAAGATATTGCCTCCATTTTATTGAGGAGAGAAATAATAACTAAAAAATATAATCTTTTAAGAAAGCCTGTATCTAAAAATCCTGGATCTGATTGTATAAGCAAAGAGGTCAAGATCATGATGGGGAAACCCACAGAGACAGTTGAGCTACTGAGAGCTCATTGACTCTGGACTGACAGTTGGAATCCTGTATGGGACTGAACTTGGCAGTCTAAATGTGGAAGACAGTGTGTGGCTTGGGTAGATTGTGGGGCCTCTGGCAGTGGGACCAGGATTTATGTCTAGTGCATGAACTGGCTTTTTGGATCACATTCCATATAGAGGGATACCTTATTCAGCCTTCATATGGTGGATGGCTTTAGTCCTGCCTCAACTTGATACACAGACTATATTGACTCTTTGTGGGAATCCTTACCCTCTCTGAGAAGTGAATGAGGGGTAGAGTGGGGAGAATCTGGGGGCTAGTAGTATGGGGGGGTAGGGGAACTGTGGTTGGTATGTAAAATTAAAAACTTTTTAAATAAAAAATATAATAAAAAAGAAAACAGAAACTTTCTTCCTTCATTTCCTTTTTAGACATTGTAGTTTTTATAACATATTGATTAAAAGCATATTTTAATCATAAAAAAATGTGAGAGCCAAGATTCTGCTTATGGGAGAAAGACAAAGCCACCCTCTCACCCTTTGAGAGGCCCACTTAGTTCCTCAACGCAGTGCTTTGCCTGTTTATTTTTTGGTCATTGCTTCATCTCCATCCCACCTTGCTATTCTGAGTCTGTATCATTCACTGCAAGGCAAGCAGATGGTCATGAGTGCCCTTCCCAAACCCCTGTCTTCTTTAGGTTGATTTGATTGATATAAAAATTAGACCTGTTAGGTAGGAAATTTTTGATTTAGAGTGGTGGGTAGCCAAGAGGGGAAGAGGAAATGGTAAACATGATTGGGACAGGGTATTACCTTGGTAATATGATCTTACCACAGGGCCCCTGTGACAGCCCCTTAAAGCCTTCAGACCATCTAGTCCAATGAGACAAGCAAGAACATCTTTAGGAATAGTACCAGACACAAAGAAAAATTCTCCCAGCTTCCCATCTGGCTCCACATGCTTTGTTCCCAAACAAAGCAGACAATGTTTAGACATCGGCCACCTAGGGATTTAAAGTGGATTTCTTGAAGCAGACATGCTTTGATAACTGGTTCAAGTGATCAGGATGTGTGTGTGTGTGGATCCCATAGCACTTGAAATGAGATTGTTGGAGTGTTTTATTCCTTGGGGGGCCTGCTCCCTTCACCCCTTAAGCTGGAGCCTGTTCTGTGGCTGATTGTGCTCCAGAAGTGATCAGAAGGTGTGGCAAGAGACATGAAAACTTACATGGACTGGGCAAGGTTCCCTTGTGGCTGGACTTGCCCAACAGGAAGACTGTGGAAGTTGGTTTACTAGAAAGCAAGAATACTAATTAGGGGTCAGAAGTCAGCAGGAAGAGCCAGGCCTTTGTGACTCAAAGGATCTTAGGATAGCTCCTTTCCCTGTTTATCACTGCCTTCCCCCATCCTAGGTAAGAAAGCAAACTATTAGAAGAAGCACTTTAGAGATTTGGATGGTATTGAGAAAAGCAAATTAAAGAAAAATGCTTCCATGCCCTAGGGATTATATGTATAATGTATATGTATGCATATATGTATACATGCATATGTGTGTCCACTACACATGTATTTTTATGAAAGGATTATCTCTTTAGGATTTTTTTTTATTGTTCAATTCTTTGAAACATAAAAATGCCAAATGGTTTGATTCACTGACTTACTTTAAAGTTTGGCCTGCTGCTCATACCGTGGGGGCTTTTAACCCCCTCTGGGGTCTGGTTGCGTTTTGCAGTTTGTGGACTCAGTTGTTGGAGGGGATCCAGGCAGGAGAGAGCCATAGCTGAGGACAGGGAAATTGTGTGGCCCTCAACTTCTCTAGTCCTGGAAGTATTTTATTTTTCCCCTGAGCTCTCCGCTTTTGGGGAAAACTCATACCTCACTGTTGGCCTAAGAGACACCATGTAAAAACCCAGAGGACATTGGAGCAGAATGTTCCAGTTGGTTCTGTGTGTCTGTTTTCCTTTGTGCCAAAGACAGACAGATGACGAGAGGCTGAGAGGCTGTGAGACAGAAGCAGTGGCCGGCCATCTTTCACCATCTCCTAGGCCTGTCTGCAAGGTGGAGGGACCTGGAGACAGTGTACATTAAAGGCAAGGATCCACTTGTAAGCTCCTGGGGGGATTGGGAGTGGTACTTGCCAAGGGCTAGCGAGCAGGGGAAAAGGGGTCCATTGTCTCCCTCTTGCACTTTGGAGAAGGAGGGACTATTTTGTGCACCTTGTGGGACTGCTCTCCTCCCCTGTCCCCGCTGCAGAGATGGCACCATGGAGTGTCCTTCAGGCCTTGCAGACTGGCACAGAGGAGGGGCCTCAATTAGCTCTCAAGGGTGCCTTCCCCTCCTCCCTTCCAGGGACCAGGATATGGGAGAGGGCTCATGCTGGAGAGGTCTAGTGGATGGTGAGCCTCAGCCTTGGGTCTGATGGAACTATTGCTGGTGACCTCAAGTGATTGAATCTGGACTGACAGAAAGAGCCTTTGTTCTTCTTAGCAGGGAGCTCCCGAGTGCAAGTGTTTTGTAGTCACAGATGGTGAATGCTACGAGTCAATGGATGAAGTACCTCAGTCCTAACAGGAAGATTGGAAATACAGGCAGGGACTCATGTATGAGGGTGCGAATGCCAGCCAAAAAAGAATTGAGGCTTATGCCAAAAAGATTTGCCTTGGGAATCAGGCAGGCCTGCCAGGATCCACATCCATATCGGTCGGTTTGGCAGGATTTGTGATCTTGTCCCTGTTCCTCCTTTTCTGCTTTCCCCACCCATGCCTCATCCCTTTTCCCTGAGTCTTCCTTCTCTCACCTGCTTTAGCTTGGATGGATCATCCAGTGAGGAAACAGGGGAGGTTCTGGGGCTGCCCTGGAGTCCTAAGTTCAGAAGTCTTAGAACCAGGGTCTCTTCAACAGGGTATCTCGACATCTTGCCTTCACTCAGCCCCTCTCCAGGGGGCTGTTGGATCTGGAAGAAGGAGAAATCAAGTTAATTTCCTAAACAGCTTCCTTTTTTTCACCCTCATACATAAGTTTCACCTTTTGGCAACCATTTTTATTATTATGAATAAAGTCATATTTTTTACCCGTGTATCTCCTTGTTCAAACTCCCTTCCCTCTTCCACCCCTCCCAGTGACTCTCTCTTCTCCCCATCACATTACCTACTTTCCATCAAGGGCAGGAGGTCCCAAGCTGTTCAGCGGTTGTGATTTGCAGCTTGGACATGCTTTACCTTTTCTTTATAGTCCTCTAATGAGTGAGTACATCCCCTGCTTATCTTTCTGGGTTTGCGATACCTCGCTCAGGAGGATATTCTCCAAATCCATTCATTTGCTTGCAAATTTTAGGATATAATTTTTCTTACGCTGAGTAGTACTCCATTGTGTAGATGTAGCACAGTTTGTTAATCCATTCTTCAGTTGAGGGGCATCTAGATTGTTTCCAGGTTCTTGCTATTACAAATAATGTTGCTATGGACATAGTTGAACTAATACCTTTGGAGTGTGAATGTGCCTCTTTAGGGTATACACCCAGAAGTGCTATTGCTGGGTCCTTGGGGAGATTGATTCTCAATTTTCTGAGAAACTGCCATATTGTATTCCAAAGTGGCTGAACAAGCTTACAATCCCACCAACAATGGAGTAGTGTTCCCCTTGCTCCACATCCTCTCCAACATAGGCTGTCATCTGTGCCTGTTATCTTAGCCACTCTAACAGGTGTTAGGTGGTATCTCAAAGTTGTTTTGATTTGCATTTCCTGATGGCTAAAGATGAAGAGCACTTTTTCAGGTGCCTTTCAGTCATTCGTAGTTCCTCTGCTGAGAATTCCCTTTTTAGTTATGAACTCCATTTTTTGATTGGGTTATTCAAGGTTTTTGGCTCTAGTTTCTTGAGTTCTCTATATATTTTAGAGATCAGTCCTCTGTCACTTGTAGGACTGGTGAAATTCTTTTCCAATTTGTATCCTCTTAGTCTCCTTTTGTTCTCTTATTGCTTTAGCTAAAACTTCAAGAAATATATTGACTAGATAAAGAGAGAGAGGACAGCCTTGTCTAGTTCCTGATTTTAGTGGGATTGCTTTGAGTATTTTTCCACTAAGTTTGATGTTGGCTGTTGGCTTCTTGTAAATTGCCTTTATTACATTTAGATATTTTACCTCTATGCCTGATCTCTCCAGGACTTTTACCACAAAGGGATGTTGAATATTTTCAAAGGCTTTTTAGTGTCTAAGGATATGATCATGTGTTTTTTTTCTCTTCGTTTATTTATATGATGGACAACATTAACAGTTTTTTGTATGTTGTACCATCCCTGCATTTCTGAGATGAAGCCTACTTGATTGTGGTGGATGATATTTTTAAATATGTTGTTGTATATGGTTTGACAGAATTTTGTTGAGAGTTTTAGCATCAATAATCATGAGGAAAATAGCTCTGTAATTTGCCTTCTTTGTTGTGTCTTTGTGTGGCTTGAGTATTAGGGTAATTTTGGCTTTATAAAAAGAGTTTGGCAATATTCCTTCAGTTTCTACTGTGTGAAACAGTTTGAGAGGTATTGGTAGTAGTTCTTCTTTGAATGTCTGGTAAAAATCTACACTGAAATCATATGTATCTGGACATATTTTTTTTTTTACTTGGGAAGCTTTGAATAACAGCTTCAATTTCCTTTAGGGTTAGAGATCTGCTTGGGTAATCAATCTGATCTTAATTTAATTTTGGTAAATGATACCTGTCCAAAAAGCTGTCCATTTCTTCTAGGTTTCCCATTTTTGTGAAGTATAGATTTTCTTTTTATTTTCCCTTCTTCATTTTGTATTTATCAAAAAAAAAAAACAGTAAAAAGAATTTAAAAATGCGGAAGAGTTAACAATAACTATACAGAGGATAATAATCATAAGCATGGCTTATCAAGGGTGGAAATGCAAACAAGATTGCTACATATATATTTTCTTTGTGTTTAGCTTTCCCTCTGATTTTTTTCCATCCCTGTATATCCTTATTCAAGGTCTCTTTCCCCTCCCACCACATCTGGTTATTTTTCTTCTCTGCAACTCCCCATCCCCTCCCTTGGCAGGGACCAGACAGTCCTATGGTCCCACTGACCAAATAATGCTTGGATCAGTCTTCACTCCCGGCCAAATCCAGTTTTGTCCCCCCTCCCTCAAGAGTGAGTCAGGTGTTCCTATAGATGGATTGGGGTTTGAAGGGTCACTCGAGGGTGTTTCTGATCCCAAGCTGTTCAGTGGTTGTGGTTTGCTGCTTGGGCATGTTTGGCTTTTTTTCTTGTTTGTTTGTTTAGAGACGACTAGTGAGTGAGTACATACCCTGCTTATCTCTCTGAGTTTGTGATACTTCGCTCAGGAGGATATTCTCCAAATCCCTCCATTTGCCTGTGAATTTTAGGATATCATTTTTTCTTACTGCTGAGTAGTATTCCATTGTGTAGATGTACCACAGTTTGTTAATCCATTCTTCAGTTGAGGGACATCTAGGTTGTTTCCAGGTTCTTGCTAT
>PVIH01021043.1:17530-30845 GCA_004025045.1 Sigmodon hispidus | reverse complement strand
GTAGAGAACAGAAGTTGTGAATTAGGAACAGGGTGGACAATGTTGCCCCTCATACTCAGAAGCCATTCTGGAATAGTTATGTGTCAAACAAAAACTGAGTAGAATTGCAATGGAGGTTAAGATCTAAAAAAGTTTAAAAAGAGTAGGAAAATGATCAGAGATATTAGGAACTACTACAAATTTAAATTCTTCCTTTCTTCATGCACTGGCACTGTAGATCACCCTACAGAATGGCTATAGCAGAAAGTAGAAATTGCTCTATTACATGATTTACTCCATGTTAGTGAAGACAGATATCACTGTTTCTAATGCAATTTTATAGTGTCCAATATTTTAATAATGTGTGTTTGTGTGACAGTGGGTGTGTGCAGAGTCCAGAAAAATTTAAAGGGGCCCATATGAGGTTATGTGGTTTGGCTGGAAAGGGTAATAAGACACATGTGTTTTGATATTAAAAGAAAAACTAATCAGAGATAATAAGCTGGGATGAAGGAAGAGAAATGGAGGAAGGGGAGAGGTAGGCTCCATCAAAACACTAAGTATGAAAATGGATTAAGGAAAATGGCTAATTTCTAAACAAATAGAATACAGAAAAATGTACAAAAATATTTCAAAGTTATAGAATAAAAATTGAAACTATCAAATTTGGCATGTTATGAATATTATTATGAATCTCATGTCCTTCAATGTCTATGAATGTCATTAAAACTTAGAAATGGGCCACATCTGCTAAAGTGGAGAACACATACCAACAATCAAACTTGTTTAAAAACAAATCCCACATTCTACTTGGTGCTTATTTTGATAAGAACCACGTGGTATAATATCAATTTAATTTGCATTACAGAAAGTATTTTTTATAAGTTCTAGTTCCATATCTGTAATTTTGAAATTAAAATATAATTGCATTATTTTGTCAGTTTTTCCTTTACCCTCTTTCATACGCTCCGTGAGTACTCCATCTGAAATTCATAGCTTGGGCCTCTTTTATTTACTTGTTTATAACACTTAAGGTCAGGGAACATTGTGGTAGAGAGAATAAAAGGAGAGTAACAGTAAAGAAACAAATATCTGATTTGAGAACGCATATATTAAAAATGACAGGGATTATTCTTTTATGAAGTCTCTCCCTGGCTACTTAAACAAACCTGGACAAAGATATAACAGACATGTTATCATGGTAGGAAGAACTCCCAATGGGCCCCAGTAATTTCATTTTTAAAAGTAACCACACAAATGAGTTTCCCTTTTACATCATTCAGTAACAATCATGTGGGCTTTGACCTACACAACACTGACACATGCCTGAAGGCAGTCTATAATCAATTAACTAATATGCACTAAATAAAATTCTACATATTAATTCTAGCCTCAGGAAATTCCATTGTCTTATGGCTCTCAATAAGTACCTTTAGCTGGTCAGCAGGATGAGGGTGTATCAAAGCTACTATCCACTATAGGCCATGCAGCCATCATGACTGATTTGAGCTTGATAGTTTTGCACTTGAGGGTGATATTACACATTTGAGAGAAGACAAATAAGAATATAATGCATATTCAAAAAAGTTATAGGGATACAGGAAGAGAAAAATGATGAAACATTTTAGTCTTCTATGGAGACACCTATTATTATGAAGAAAATGGTGAAATAAAACCAAGCATGATAGAAGAAGCTGTCTCTATGACAGCAAAAGTGACACACACAGGACAAGAATTGTATGATGATGAAATTTCCCAGAAATTTTAAGAAAAACCTTTAAAAATTACTTGGTTTCTAATTACTAAATTAGAGATAGTTTACAAGATAACTTAACATTGAAAACCTTTACATAGAACAAAAAACATACCCCGAGTGAAACAAGAACATCTAATCCATCACATTCAAAGTCAGTTGACATTGATGAAAACAATATTGTAAGCTTAACAGGACATTATAAATATCACCACCTACAACCATGGATCCTTAAATTGTGGATCATAATTGCTTTACAAGAAAATATAGTGCCACTTGCCATATTTCAAAATGATAGTCTTGTAATAAAGTATTAAGTAGCAAGTAGCAAAAAAAATGTTTTGAGATGATCTTACTATATTAAATATTACAAAATAATACAAAATGCTTTCCATATTGTCTGTTAGTCTTATATATAGAATTCTTAAAAGTAACCCTCAAATGTTTTTCTAATTATAAAAAAATTATTTTATTGCTATTTTAAAGTCACAGGTGTGACCATGTATCTCTGGCTGTTCTGTAACTCAGAATGTAAATCATTTTGGCATCAAACACATCGAGCCTTATCTACTCCTGCTTCTCACTTGTTGAAGTTAAACCATTATCCTACATATTATTTTTATTTTATAATTTGTATATTGATGAATTTATTATTATAAAATATGATGCATTAAAATATAGGTGATACATGTGAGATAATATATAACAGTAAGAATAATTAAAATATTTAAACAGTTACAATGAAATATAGCATTAGTGTGAATAAAGAAAATATTTCTGATAAGTGGAACCCTGGCCTGCCAATGACAATGTTTCATGTTTCACTAGGAACAACAATAAACAGCAACAAAAGTCATAACATGAGATTCTAGTTAATGAGTATTATTATTCCCAGATATATAAATCAGGACACATTGTGTCATGATTGTTGATGACCAAGACTTATACTGTAACTTGCTTTCATATTGCCTTCCCTAATTCAAGATGAAGATGCTTCAAACCAATCATTATACAAATGGCCATTCAATACAAACTCAGTTAATGCCTCTGCAATGATGTGGTAATATATTTTATATTTAATAAAATCAGTCTGGAGTATGAGAAAACAGATCTACCCACAGTCAAGCCAAAATGGTCAGAGAGTGGTAATTCACATCTTTAATTCCAGCATAGGAAAGACAGAGTGGGAACCTATGCCTTTAATTGCTTAACTCCAGAGTCAGAGATCTTTCTGTGTGTCTATGATTTCAAGGCCTAACTACTAAACAATAGTAGCTTACATCTTCAATCTTAACTCTAGAATTATGATGCAGAGTTGAACCCAGAAGTGAAACAAGAGGGTGAAGAAGACATTTAAGGCAGAGGTTGTGGTATTCTGTAGAAGTAACTAGCCAGTCTGAAGACTCTGAAAGATAGCTTTTATTTTCTTCCAGAAAAACTGGTTGGGTGGAAATTAATTGTAGTCTGTTTTCTCTCTCTAGTTTTCTAGACTGATTTTCTTAAATATAAAATATATCACCACAAAATGAGACAATGTATGCAGTGTTATATACATATACTTCTTACTCTATAACCACATTTACATCAGACCCTTTCACAGATTTGTGTGTTTCTTATATTTCCATTTTAATGTTCACTATGGTCAGAAAACCATAAATTCACTAATAATAAAAATCAATTCAAAGGTAATTAATGTATCACAAAGATTAAAGTGTTTAATCTTTTAATCATTTACTTATTACAGTAGTCCTTCAGAACCTTCACAGATAGCTGCATTATCATAGTTTACCCACAGTTACTTTCAGTGAGGAACTTATAATAATAAAAACCAACAGTGACTGCCACAAGTTTGGAAACATTTCTGTGTTTTTCACTTACCTCATAGCTATAGAATTGTTCTTGTTCCTTTTTTCTCTGTTTCATGAATCTATTTCTACCCCACATTTTCATTACCAGACATGAACACTTACCCAAGTCTTTCTCCTCTGCTTGCTCTTCCACTACAACTGAATTACAAAGTACTCACCTTACTTCAAGACTGCAGGGTGGTCAATTCATTGGGCTGATCCAGACTCTTAATAATTCGTGTTGCAATAAAGTCAGCTTGAGTCTGAGGTAAAAGTTTGTGACTCTGTGACCTCATCTCTCACCTGAACTGCAATTTTCATTTCAACTTCAATGGAAAAGACAGCACTGGCTGTGGGGAATATGACCATTTATGAAACTTTTTCTGTTACCAATTAAGAAAGACTCTTAAGAATTTAATGTGAGTATCTCCAAATGGACAACGTGTTTTTAAGAGGTACTGAGGTTTTATGTCCCTCAAAGCATGCCTAGGTCTCCTGTGGAAGGTGATATAAATTTTGAAGTCATTTTCATGAGTAAATGAAATCTCTCTGATCATTGGATCCAGACTTCACTGACTTCTTTTATTTTATTTTATTTTTTTTAGTAAATGGTTTTGTTCTTTATTTATTGAACTGAAACATTGGTGTACTGACAGTTTCATTAAAAAAACAAATATTTGAATGAATATACTAAATAGGGTCATTGCAAGTTAGGATTAATACATCATTCAAAAAACATTATCAACAGGCCGTTTGTTGAATTCTTTGTGCTTAGTTTCAGTAATATCTTATTTTAATATTAAAAAAATTGTGGAGCTAAAAATTTCTTAACTGTACATAAAGCTAAAATTATTAGGCTCAAAGAAACAGTAAATACTTTTTATGCCAGAGCAGAAGAAAGATGTTTATCACTCATATTCTACTTACAAATTAGCACAAGAGCATGCACTAAAATTCAAAGGTAACACATCTAATAGGAAACTTTCTCCTGAGTTTTTCTGGATCTTAGTATCAAGAAAATGGGGATACATAAGACGAATCTTTAGTGATTGTATGTTAGTAAAGAAGTACTAATATTAAAGTCTTTAAACAGAAATTTTAAGTAAAATAGTAACTAATATAAGTACAACCAACAAAAATGTTTTATAGTAAGTAATGCAAAAAAATAGATGAGTAAGTAAGTTAAAAAATTAGCAACAAAAAAGAATCTCTTCAGGATGCTTAGGACATGAAGGAAACTGGAGTGAAAAGTAACCTTTGCCATGTTTCTTTAATTCTCTAAAAATAACTTGTTTTATCTATGAAGTTTTTAAAAAAGACATTTCTCCTCAGCTTTTAAAATAATACCATTTGTTCAATATTTTTAACACAAATTACTATAGCTTCCCATAGTATTTGAATTATTTCTCAAGCATATTCACCAGCAAAGTAAGGGCCTAGTCTTAGAAAATGTACAAATCATGTGAACTCAGCATATTAATCTCACCTCAGTACACTCTACTGTATACAGCAGTTGTCATGCTTTGGGGATCTTTCAGTCATTTTTTTCTCTCTTGTGTGGAGGTCATAGGCTGACACATATCTTCCTCCATCACTCTCCACTCTATCTTTGGGGATATGGTCCCTCACTAAACCAAGACCTCCTCTTTTTTGTTAGACTGTCGACTGAGCCTCAAGGTCTGTCTGTCTTTCCTTTTAACTGGCTGCTGGGGATCCAGACTCAGCTCACCATGCACTGGGTGCTGGGGATCTGCACTCAGCTTACTATCTTTGCACTGGCTGCTGGGGATCCAGACTCAGCTCACCATGCTTGCACTGCCAATACTTTAGCCACTAAGTAAACCACTTCTCCAGCTTTCATTGTTTACACACATTTTTAAATAGCCTTTACAAAAGACTACAATTCTTCATTTAATTACATAAAGATGTCTGTTATATCTAAAGCTGCAGTTTCTTCTGTGGCATTTTGAAAATATTCTCCCACTTGGCATTTTTCTGTTTTCCTGAGTTGATTTACAAATGAAGTTCAAAGAGCAATGTGAACAGCTGACCAGTGAATTCTTACTATAACTCAGATATCTGTGTACTATAGCTAAGAACTGGACTTTACCCAGACTCTGTTCTGTTTCTGTTCATGTTTAGGATTCCTCAAAAAAAATTCAGTGAAGGTAAAAGAAAACAGAAATCACTGATCATATGAAAGCTACCAAATGTTCCTTTTAAAATTCAGTATATATTTAAAAAGTCCCTATATATTCAATAACTGCAAAACTTAAAAAGCCACATGAAACAAATTACAGAAGGACCTCTGTTATATGCATGGACATTTCTATGAAATTGTAGAACTTCATTTACACAATATTTTACATAGATCAAGAGAAACAAGCCATGCTTTGACATAAAAGTACTATGAAGACTTACTATCAGTGCATGGATGATGCTTCTGTGACACACAAGCATAAGCTATGTGAAAATGTATCATTTGTTGCTAGGTCCTAAAAATGTCTTATAGAGAAAACAAATTATCTTACTGATTAATTTCTAAAATAATATATTTCTAGTCACTTTCAACTGTCATTCTAAAGTTCAGTTTTACTGAAGGGTCCAAATAAATATAGTAACTAGACTAAATTAATTTCCATCTAAGAACAATGTTTATTTAAAACTACTCCTGGTATGTAAAGTCATACCTACCTTCATTATCATACCTACATTAACATTGCTTCTTTTTAAAATGTTCACAGAAATTTTAATCTATATTGTTCACTTGGTTTTTAGGTTTAAGTAGTAACACGGGCAACCTTCCATTCTGTTCAGGCCACTTTCTAATTTTCAAACACTGTAAAGTTAATTCTTAATTTTATATGCCACTTATAAATTTGTTCAGTTTTCAAACATCTGTTGTATATTATAGCAAAAGTTATTTTAAAGTTTCCCCCACTCATAAAGCAAGTTTTCAGTTTTCTTTACCATTCTCATTGCTGTAGTTCATCAGCATGCCACAAGACAGTGAAGAGCTTCTCACTGGCGGGATCTATTATACTGCACAGTGACCTTAAATGGCCAATTACAATCTGTGCACCACCTGCTTGGTCAACTGCACTTCTGCCCTCATGGCTATCATAGAAGATGTTCCCCAGCGCCCTACCCGTTTGAAGCAGCACTTCCTGGCCTTTGCTATTTAACAGCTGTACCAGCGGTGAAATCAATCCAGCATCTACACATGGGATTCGCATAAATTCATTTTTGGCTACTTCTGCTATGATGTTGGCTACTTTGGCAGTGCAGGGAGACTGTGGAGTCAACAGATGTGCAAACAACTCAAGCGTTCCACTTCCTTGTAGGTTTTCACTTGTTTCTGTATTATTTTGAACCAAGGCTTGGAGCAGACAATCAAGGCATCCTTCTAAACAGTCCTATGTTCTGTCAACAGCTGTTATCTTCAGTTTCTTTAAAGTGTTACTGAGGTTATCCAAGTTCCTCCCACAGACTGAGGACCCGCAGGGTGAGACGAAGGGTTCGGGTGTGGGCAGCGTGGTGATGGCTTCCTTCCTGTATGTCCTCCCTCTACTTCTGCTTCTCTGTCAGCCAGGGAGGGACCCACGGGGTGTGGCCATCACGGAGCTTCACTGACTTCTTAAAGAGAAATTAAGTATTTTTTAAGAAGAAGATTAATAGCATTTATTACTTAAAATGATCCTTTGAGTATTATGTAAGCATGAGATTTGTCAAGTGCACACTCACTATTTTCTTTGCAATTTCTCTTTTATATTTTCATATAACTATATGTGAATAAATTTATATAAACTCACTGTGACTATGTACTGATGATAGTATATATCCAGATCTACACATCCTACCACCTCTGGTAAAATGGGTTGATGACCATCTGTCCTAAAGGTTGATTACTTAAAGTACTTTGACATTTCTTCTCCCAGAAGTCATCTGTGTCCAACAATGTTTTCTTTGTAAATGCTGGGAATTTATGACCCTCTTTACTCTGCTGTAATTTATGGCTAGCTTGATCTGGGACAGGTTTTGTGCATATCGTTCTAAAAAGGAAATTTATATATGTAAGTGTCCTATTCTGTCTTTACAAATCCTGATTTCATGGAGTCATTTACCACCTCTGTTGTTTATGTCTGTATTTCCAAGACAATCTGTGAGCCTTGGAAAATAGATATGTGATATAGTCTGTCCTATTTTAGGCTGTAACATCCAAAGTCTCTGATACACAGAACCTTGAAAAATTGTGGCCCTTCATGGTAATTATCAGTGACTGTAAAAAGAAGCTTCTTTGATGAAGGTAGGGAGATAAACTAATCTCTTGATATGAATAAAAAACTGTAGAAAGCAATTACTATGTACACCTAGAAGCTTAATTGTATTATATCCTTTTCCATGGTCTAAGTACTCTAAAGCCAGATTTACTTGTCTTTAATAAAGATAACTGGTTTGGGTTCCATCTGTGTACTGGGCCTTAAGTATAATCATGAAGTAATTGATTATTCCCATGTTGTTTAAAACACTATTGAACCAGGCTTGTTGTTATAGCTTTCACAGTTAACACCAGGATAAGATTTGTGGCTACCTCTAAAACTTCATAAATCATTTAGTAGTGATGAAGCTTCATGATGACTACCAGCTAACTTCCCTGGGTCTTAAGATTCATTTATATGATAACTTTAGCAATAGTGTCTTACCATCAAAGGACAATAGATACATAAATATTATTTGGTTTAGGCATTTGTATGGTTATTATCAATTTATATTCTAACATTCAAATATCTAGTCTACTTCCATTTTAGAATAATTAGCAGATGAACATAGTGAACCAAATATGAGAGTAATATCTAAGGAAAAGTAAGATGTTGCAATTAACAAAAGGTCATTCATTAGAATACTTAGTATAATATATACAAATTACTTGTAAAATAGTGTCATATAAATATTTTGTAAAAAGTAAAAATATGTGATTCTTGTAAAAAAATATTTTAAGTTTAAATTTTGGAAACTTTTGAAATTTAACTTTAACTGTATTATATTTTCTCTTTATTTATGTCCTCCAATCCTTCCCATTTTTATCACATAATTTTTCTCAAATTCAGTATGTTTTTTAAAAACTGTTTCTCTCTCTCTTAAACATATAATTACAAAATATGTAATGCAGACAGTTACTTGTATGTATATGTGTATGTATGTATGTATGTATGTATGTATGTATGTATGTATTTCATTTCTGACTAGTTTGTTTTTGATGACCAATTGGCCAGTTGGGATTCTCTTCCATGGAAAAATTATTTCTCCTAATCATAGTATTCATTGGTTGTCTGTAGTTCTTTGTCCATGGTGGAGAAATCATGAGATTTAACTCTTGTATTTTAGCATGTCCATCAATATCATTTCTGCTCAAGTCTCATTTTTACAATGCTACATTGCTGAGACTTTAAGGAGTATATCCTGTCCATCAGAGCTCCAGTTGCAGGCAAGGAAGCAGAACCCATGACTGAAACCTTGATTATCTGCACCCTTTATTGAATCCTGTACCCCATAAGCCTCAAAATATTTTCTCAAATCACCTATCCCTCAGTCTCTGCTACTTTCTGGGATACAGTCTCTGGAAATTCCCAGAAACAGGTGAGTTATCTTCCTCCCAGCTGGCCAGCCATGCAAGACAGGATTGCCCCTAGGTGTTGGAAACAGAGCACAAAACTTGCCCTTTCAACCATCCAAGTTGGAGCAAGGAAAGTAATTTGGAATAAAGAAAGCAGGACTCCTGTGTGCAAGTACGTCTATCTATAACCCTCATTGAACTCTCTTCACCTTAAGCCTTAATCCATTTCCCCACACCAACCAATCCCTTAACCCCAGATGCTTCTGGAGACACAGCCTCTGGAGAACTCCAACAAAAGAGCTCCAGATGCAGCTTCTTCGTGAAACATGGACTCTAGATAGCTCTATTACAAGAGCCACTATATGAGACATGGCATTGGTAAAGCCCTGCCAGCAGAGTAGCTTCTTTAGATAAAGACTCTGGAGAGCTTCTTCACAAGAGCTCCAGCTGCAGACCTAAATTGCTCCCTGACACACAGGCTCCAGTGCTTCAGAGACACTCCAAGTGCTCCAATTGCATGAACAGCACCTAGTAGAACAAAAACAGCAAGCTGAAACACAGACAACAGTTGTACCACTCAGTGCAAAAGATAGATAGACACCAATGCAAAATTTCATTCAACAACAGAAAGAAAAAAATTGATACCACTAGAATCTAGTGGTTTTACAACAGCATGACTGGAACATTTCAACATAAAAAACCCAAAGAAAATGACCTTAAAAAGATCTTTTAAAGATAATAAAAGCCTTTAAAAAATAAATTAAAGAAGATTTGCAAGATTTCCTTAACGAAATAAAGGAAAAGAAATGCATAAAACTCAAAGAAAACAATAAATTTCTGAGAGAAATACAACAAACAATGCAAGACTTAAAAGCTGAAAGACAATGAGTAAAGAAGACACAAAATGAGGTAAATCTGAAAATTAAAAATATTGTTAAACAAATAGAAACTACAAATGCAAGCATAATTAACAAAATGCTAGAGATAAAAGAGAAAATCTCTGGTGAGGAAGATACAATAAGAAAATAGATTTATCAAAACCCCACTAAAGTTTAAAAATATATAACATAACTTAAAACACTCAGGAATACTACAGCACAATGAAAAGACCAAACCTAAGAAAAATAGGAATAGAAAATGGAGAAAACCATTTCAAAGGCACAGAAATTATATTCAAAAAAACATAAGAGCATTCTCAATCTAAAAAAGTAAATGCTTATAAAGATATAAGAAACTTACAGAACACAAAATTGATTAGCCTTTTCCCAAAAGTCTGCTTGCCAAATATAATCAAAACCCTAAACATATAGAATAAAAGAAGAATTTTAAGAATTGCAAAGAAAAAAGCCAAGTAACTTATAAATGCAGACCAATCAAAAAACACTTCACTTATCAATGGAGACAAAGAAAGCCAGAAGGTCCTGGACAGATATTATTAAGACACTAAGATATTATGGATACCAGCCCAGATTCCAATATACAGCAAAAATTTCAATCACAACAGATGAAGTAAACAAGGTATTCCATGACACAATGAAGTTTAAATATCTATCCATGAGATGAGCATTCAGCTTCGGCATGAAACACAGTTCACCCAGAACACTGCTGGCATAATAGCAATGGGGGAACAGCATATCCCAAGGCACACAACTAAGAGGTCAAAGTTCAGATGGTAAATTTGTCCTCTAAACCCAGGCCCTGAGAGGGTCACTCCACTTTGTTGTGGAGAACAGTTCACAAGAACACACCTTGTTCAATAGCAGTGGGAAAATAGTCAAGTGGGCACACAACTGAGAGGTGAAAAATCAAGAAGTGACAACTGGCATTATAACACTGCAACTTTACAAGAGCAGCCAACCCTCTGAACACATAGCTGATTAAGAGCCCTCAGACCAACAACCCACTAAGAACCAACCAAGAATTAACAAGAGTAAATTAAGAAAACAATGAGCAGACGACAGTGTAAGAATACATACAACAATAAAAAGGTCAACAAGAGAACACCAATAAAAGCAGGTGATTCTATAGCTTCAAGACCTGAACATAACAACTAAAAGGGAACAGAAGGAAATGACCTCCAAAACAGCTTTCTGAAGCTAATAGAAACCATGAAAGAGGAGATAAAAGACTCTATTAAAGAAATAGGAGAAAGGTGACCCCATGGTGTCTGAGGTGAAGTGGGAGCCAGGTGGCTTCAGAGAGTGAGGATCCCAGGTCCAGAGTGGAGTGGGAGATTAGTAGGTCCCAGCCTCTGGTCCTCCCAGGAACTTCATCCCAGAGGACAGAGCCATAGTCTTAGATTTGACCTCATGGACATGCCTGCCCTGGACCAGAACTGTGAGAAACCTTCTAAAAAAAATCCCAGAGGTCACATCAGAGACACTCGGGATGTACCTGCTTCATCACAGAGTGATGGATGTCTCACTGAACAGCATGACATCATGGTGTCCAAGGCAGCATGGGCATTAGGTGGCTTCAGATAGCAAGAAGCCTGTGGCCTGACTCGAGTAAGAAATCATGCAGACACTGTGTCCAGGGCAGACAGGGGACACAAACCCCTGTAGCCAGAATGGACTGAGATTCCACTAAGATCTGACTAAGAGTAAACAAAGAAAGCAAGGAGAAGGTGAAAGTGCAAGAATACATCTAACAATAAAAAGAACAAAAAGGCATCATCAGAAGAAGCTGAATGTGGTGGAATGTTCTTTGTATGTTGTAAATAAAGTAACTGATTTGGCCTATGTACAGCACTGTAGAAGTGGGTAGAGAATCAGAGGGCAGGCAGGTAGGAAAGGGTAGAGTTAGTCACTCTCAATCCATCCCCCGAAGAAGCAACAGGTAGGAATTCAGGTGAGCCACAGGCTGTCGGCCACGTGGTGGAAAGATGAATAGCAATGGGTTAATTTAAGAAGAAAGAGCTAGCTAGTAATGGGCATAAGATATGGGCCAAACAGTATTAAGTTAATATAAGTGTGTGATTCATTTCATTGGGGGACAAAAGCTGAGGGTGCGAACCAGGTTCCAACCACCGCCCCGTGCCAAGTCACAAACCTCCCGGACCCAAAAATGGACCAGGAAAAACTTTCTACAATAGCTGATATATCTATTACACTAAGACCTGAACTGAGAAATGAAGAGAAAACAGAAGGAAACAATACAAACAACTTTATGAAGATTATAGAAGCCTTAAAAGAAGATATGAAACAGTCCTTTAAAGAAATAGAAGGGCTGGAGAGATGGCTCAGCCTTTAAATGCTAGGCATACAACCAAAAATATGAGAAATGGAATAAAAAATATAAAAAATTGTAAGAGATGAGCAAATCCCTAAAAGAAAACACAGAAAATCAAGAAAGAGAAATCTAACAAGAAAAAGAGTTATTCCAGAAACAAAAATTGAAACAGAAACAGTAAAGAAGGCATAAAGAAAGCAAAAGATGAAATAGAATATCTGAAGAAATGATCTGGAAATACAGATAAAAGCATAAACAACACAATCCAGAAATGGAAGAAAGAATGTCTGGAGTGGAAGACTCAATAGTGGAAACAGATAAATCACTCAAAGAAAACACCAAAACTACATAAAATCTATAACATAAAAAGTTTAGGAAATTTGAGACACCATGACAAGACCAAACCTGAGAATAACAGGAATAAAAGAAAGAGAAGAATAATAGCAAAGGCACAAATAATGTATTCAATAAAATCATAGGAGAAAACTTTCCCAATCTAAAGAAAGAAATGCCTATAAATTTACAAGGAGCTTACAGAACACCAAATAGATTAGACCCCCCCCAATAAAAGTCCAATGCCATATAATATTTAAGCCACAAAACATACAGAAGAAAAATATAATTTTTTTTATATAAGAGCTGCAAGGAAAGGGGCTAAGTTAACTATAAAGGCAGACCCTGCAGAATAAAATGAGACTATTCAATAGAAACAATGAAAGCAAGAAGATCCTGGTCAGATGTTATATAGACACTAAGACAGCATAGCTTACAACCCAGACTTCTATACTAGCAAAAATACTAATCACCATAGGTGGAGTAAGCAAGATATTTCACAACTAAGACAAATTGAAATAATACCTATCCACAAATCCAGCACTACAGAAAGCACTT
>PVIH01021043.1:0-17430 GCA_004025045.1 Sigmodon hispidus | reverse complement strand
ACAGGAAGTAACAATCAGTGGTCATTAATATCCCTTAATATCAATGGACTTTATTCACCTATAAAAAGACACACCCTAATACAATGGATACAAAACAAAAGCCAACCTTCTGCTGCATACAAAAACATACCTCAACTCCAGAGATAACCACAGGGTTAGAGTAAAGAATTCGGAAAAGATTTTTCAACCAAATGGGGTTCAGAACTAAAAAAGGAATACTTAGCAAAAGAATTATGAATGGCTGAAAGGTAATTGAAAATTGCTCAACATCTTTAGCCATTGGATTGAAATGCAAATCTAAACAACTTTGGGATACCACCTTACACCTATCAGATTGGCTAAGCTAAAAGACACAGATGACAGCCTATGCTCGAGAGCTTATGGAGCAAGGGAACACTCCTTCATTGTTGATGGGTGTCTAAGCTTGTTTAGCCTCTCTGGAATGCAGAATTGTGATATCTCAGAACATTGAGAATTCATCTCCTCAAGGATCCATCAATACAACTACTGGGCATATAACCTAAAGTTGCATATTTGCAATCCAAAGGCATTAGCTCAACTATGTTCATAGCAGCATTATCTATAACAGCAAGAACCTGGAAATAATCTAGATGCCCCTCAACTGAAGAATGGATTAACAAACTGTGGTACATCTACACAATAGAGTACAATTTAAGAGTAAGAAAAAAAATCCTAAAATTTGCAGGCAAATGGATGGATTTGGAGAATATCCTCTTGAGCGAGGTATCACTAACCCAGAAAGATAAGCAGGGAATGTACTCACTCATTAATGGACCCTAAAAAAAGCAAAAGGCAAAGCATGTCCAAGCTGGAAAACCCCAAATGCTGAACAGCTTGGGTCTGAAACACCTTGGACCAGCATCATGGATCCAACTGCTCCAAAGGAACACATAATCCAGTCTTTAGGTTAGGATGAAGAAAGCAGATCTGCCAGGAGTGGATGCTGACTAAGCCACTTTGGAACCTTGGGACCTCCTGCCCTTTCTAGGGAGGAAATAAGGAGATGGGGAGAAGAGAGTGACTGGGAGGGGTGGGAGGTGTAAGGGAGTTTGAACAAAGTGATACATGAATAACAAATGAGACTTTATTTTGAAAATAAGTAAAAAAAATACTACTCTGGATGATAGAATGCTATAAAAAAGAAACCAAAAAATTGGGAAAACAATTAAGCAAATATTTTTACAATCTTTTATATATGAAACAATATCAAAATTAAAAGTAAAAATAAGTGTCTTTAAGGATCTTGAAGACATTAATTTGGATGCAACAATAATTCATTAAAAACTTGGTATCAAATTTTGAACTAACAAAGGGCAAATGTTTAGAATTTGTGGACAGAAATGGAACCCCAAGTAAAATAGGGCTCAAGATGGCTCAAATGCATATTACCACAATGACAGAAAGGAAAAGTCAAGCCATATGTGGCTACTATTGCTATTTCCCTATTACAACAATGGAATCCTCAGATTAACATTTTTCTAATCTCAGAAATGCACAAAAATCTAGCATGTGTTTTCTGGGAATTTATTAGAATCAATCTCCCCAAGGATCCAGCATATACTCTAAAGCCACACATTCACACCCTAAAAGCATTAGCTCAACTATGTTCATAGCAGCATTATTCATAATAGCAAGAATGTGGAAACAACCTAGATGCCCCTCAACTGAAGAATAGTTTAACAATCTGTGGTTACATCTATACTACTACACTACTACTCAGCAGTAAGAAAAAATAATATTCCAAAATTTGCAGGCAAATGGATGAATATGAAAAATATCCTACTGAGTGAGGCATTACAAACCCAGAAATAAAAGCTGGGATGCACTCACTCATCAGTGGTCTTTTTCAAAAATATATGTCATTGTATACAAGAGCTCAAGGTTAGAACATAGCTAAATTATAGAGTGTCTTACTTCTGCATTGATGGCCTCTAGCATGGTGAGGAAAGACTTGTTTTCTTTAAGGGTCTGGCCACATGGAGTTTAGTTATGCTCTAGTAAGTAAATGAGCAACATAAATGAGCAGTTTTGTAAACGGGAAGATCATAAGAGTGAGTATAAATTTGAGAGGTCTGATAACTGAGGTTAATGCGGTACATGATGTAAAATTACCAAACACTTAGATGCTCAGCACATTAATGGTTCAACCAGCCCTTGGAACTTTTCTGTATTTGACATAAAATAAAAATTTGAAAAATAGAGAATGGTAACAGATTTAAGTTGGTTAAAAAGATCATTCCATCATCGTACTTTCTACATCCTGGGATTCTTTGACTTCTCTGTTCCCTGAAGAATGGCCTATCACAGTTACAGACGTAAAAGGCTGATTTTTCTATGTCTTTACAATAACAGAACAAAGAAGATGTGTATTTACAGTCCACATTATAATTATTCTCAGCCTGTAAAGTTATCAATGGAAGGTTCTCTCATGGGGAATTTCAAATAGCCTTGCTCTATGCAAATATTTTGTACAAAAGCTGTTTGAAATGATATGGAATCACTTTCCAAAATCTATAATATACCATTACATGAACAATATACTATTGGCTGATTCAAATATTGACACATTTGGAAGAATATTTGAAGAAGTATAAAGACATGCCTTCTTGGGAGATACAGTTTTTCCTAATAAGATACAAAGAGAATACTTAATTAATTATTTAGGATATAGAATAGGTATACAAAAAGTTAGACTCCAAAAAGTGCCAAAAAAGAGACACTGATTTTGAAAAATTAAAGATGTTTAAAGGTTTTTAGAAGACATTTCCAGTATATATAGCCTATTGTTGAATAAAAATCATGAGCTGGATAATTTGTTCAAAATCTTAGATGTTGAAAAGGGATCAAATATTTTGAAAGAATTATGAGCTGAAGCTGAGAGAGAATTGTCCTTGGTGGAACTGAAACTACAGGATGCATATGTGGTTTGTGTGGATCCAGATCTTGATTATGTTCATATTATTTTACCCTATAAGAAGTATCCACCAAAAATTTTAATGCAAAGCAAAATATTATACTGAAATGGATATGTCTACCATACATACTGAGTAAGAAATTAATGAATCATATGGAAATAAATTTTCATTTAATTTTTATAAAAGAAATACTAAGAATTTGTCAGTTGACAGAAATGCACATAGAGGAAACTATTGTATCTTAAATTAACAAAGAAATTAATTATCAGTAGAAAGTAAACCTTGGCAAAAAGCTTGCAGTAATTTTTTGGAATAGATTTACAAAAAATATCCCCAAAGCAAAAGAATTCAATTGATAAAAGGGAATAATAGAATTATTAATTGTGTTTATGGGATACAACAATTTCTGAAACCCTACCTTTTATACTGATGCAAAAACTCCAGGAAAAGCAGGTCACAAATCAGAAAAATTAAGTGACTTAAAGTGCTTATAATATTGTCTAAAATCTGTGATCATGAGAACAATAATAGACTTTACAGAACTTGTTAAAATAGTCTCTGGCTCTCAGTATGCAGAGAGAGTTGTTTTACACATTAAAACTGCTGGCTTTATTCCTAATGAGACAAAACTAACTTTATTATTAAATTTTGTTATGAGAAATAATCAGGAATAACAATAATTGCTTATATATGACACACATCTGAATCCATATGAGACTGTCCATCCCAAAGTAATGATGAAATTGTCAAAGTATTAAAAAATGTGCTAGAGTTTTCAGTTCCATAAAAATAATTCTAAAATATTGAGGTCAATAGCAAATATTTTAAAAAATTATTTTATCACTTGGGAACTAGGTAAAAAATTGTAAAAAGATATCCTACCTGTTCCTTATATAAACAAACTCCATTCACAGCAGGAAGCAATCTTTAATACATATGTAGAAATAATACTTAGCAGATGAATGTTTTTCACTTTAGAGAATATGGAAAATAAAAAATATGTTTACCATACAATTGACTCAGAGTTTCAATGTGTAACTCTTCTGAGGTTAGAAAAACTGATTTTGGGAATTCTTGTGCAAATTAAGACTAGTAATGCTATAGAATGTGTCACTAATAAAATGAAAGAAATTTTTTGCTTATTAATATATAAAACATATTACATGTGTACTACACAATTCTGTGGAGCAAACAGTCATAGATTAAGTCAAATACTAGATGATATGCAAAATACACAGAAACTGGGAACAAATATTCTCAGAAATAGATTACATAATGTTTTGTGAGCTAAAGTTTTTCAGTGCTAATGAGAAAGAAACAACTGTTAAAACTTTGGACTACAGAAAAAACTACTGAGGTAAATCATCCAGCCTACTTAAAATATATGTTGTTCTCAGAATAAAATCAAGATATGTGCTATATTGGGTAACAGATTTAGTTTTTGTTTTTAAAGTTGAACAAAAGTCATTGATACTATCAAAATTAATAAGGATTTGATTAGAATAGGGAAAATCTCTTGATAAGAAGAAATGATGGCTCATCCATCATTGTGACAATTCTCTAAGTTGTAAGCAAAACACAACAAATAAGGGATAGGGCTAGGTTTTGTTTTTATATTTACATAAAACAACAACAACACAATATTTTCAAGAATGAAAAAGACCTTAGACATCCACATGTCTAAAGCAGAAGGCAAGGCTATCCAGAAAAAAAAAATAAAAGCAAAGTAAAAATTGACCGATTGGCACCAATATACTATACAGGGCAAATTTCAATGCCTAGTATCTATATCTCTTTACTTCTTATGAAAAGTAGAAGTCACAGTTAATTCAAATTTCAAGGTGGCTTTGGAGTTGAAGTGTGGCTATCTTTTCTTGAAAACCAGGCATGCTTATTAAAGGTAAATGTCTTTGTCTCATATCAGAAGAGTCACCTGATAGGGGCCAAAAAAAAGACCAAAATTAACAGACTATTCTATTATTACAAATATCATATTTTTTTAACTTTTATATCAAAGTTTATGAGGCCGTATGTATATTAAACATTTTTGTCATAATATTAATGATTATTTAATGTGCTAATTTTAGAAAAAAATGATTTATCTAACTTTCAGTGTATCAGGTTTTTTTGTAGTGAACCATGACAATGCTTAAGTTCAACCTTTGAACTCTCCAAAAGGTAGAGCCCCACAATGATAATTTCCAATGGACTATAGCAATGTCATTTAGCTGACATACACCAACCAAAGATTACCAACTTCTCAGAACAATTTCAAGGTGGCTAACAAAGATGAAACAGCCTTACAAACTCCTCTAGCTAGACCTTGAGGCAAGCTATGCAATTTTTCATAATACTGAGAATAGACAACAAATGCTAGAGCCATCACTCATAGGATTTGATAATTAACTGATGTGCAATTATTCTTTAATAAAGAAACTGTCCCAGCATATGGCAGGGATAATAGAAATAGGTGAGGAAATCAAAGCATAGATAGAAGAAGGAGGGTGAAGTCAGACAGAGACACCATCCAGCCACTCAAGAATCAACATGTAAAAGTAACACTGGTAAATTATGGGCCATGTGGCAAGACAGATTAGTGGAAATGGGTTGAATTAAGATGCAAGAGCTAGCTAGCAATAAGCCTGAGTCATGGGCCAAATAGAATGTAATTAATATGAACATCAGAGTCATTTCTAGGGAACCTGAGCATCAGTGTACAGGTTTGGAATGTGGAGCTGGTCAGTCTGGAACTACAGATATGTGGGTCTGGACCACTGGCTGGACAGGCCAGAAAATTTCTATTACAATTAACCCTGATTATTTTTTTCAGAATCCCCTAAAGATGCCATTTCCTCCAGACAACAACAAGTAAATTTAAGAACACAAAGCTGACATTCCAAGCAGATGTGGTGGATTTTTTTTGACATTTTAATGGGTTATGAATGATTATTATTATTTAGAAAGACTGGATACAAATTTTTATTTGTAATAGAAAAAAAGCTGTAGAGGGGAGATTTGATTGAATATATTTCACTGATAAAGAAAGGTAGAGAAAAATGTTGTAGTCAGAGGTTTTATTGTCTCCATCCCATCCAGCCTATTCTGCAACTATTTTGTCCCAAATAATCACATAAAAGTTTATATTAATTATAAACTGTTTGGCTTATGGTTCAGGCTTATAACATTTTTAGGGTTACTCTTAAACTAACCAGAAATCTTATCCATGTTTAGCCTCATGACTTGGTTCCTTTGCTTTAGCACAGCATTCTCATCTATATTCCTCTGCATCTGGCTCTTGCTCCTGCACTCAACAAAACTCAAAGACAAAACAAATATGTAGAGTGCCCAGAATCTTTGTGTATAATATATTTTACTTTATATGACTTATTATTTTTATTCCTATTTTAAGAAATTTCTCCATTTCTCTCCGAAGTCTACATATATTATTAAACACACTATAAAATGTTCAAACTATTTTTTGTTTTTGTCTGATTTTTCTTTATTGTATATTTCAGTTTTTATGACAATGTCTTTAGTATTCTAAAGTATGTCTAAGAATAAAGGCTTGGCTTTGGTGGTTGGGTCCACCCAGCTGTTTGGTCTGTGAGAGCACAGACTCATAACAGAGGTACTTGCCGAAACAATGTTTAGGCTCCCACCTTCATGGAATTTTAGAGTCCATATTCCAACTCCCATGCAGGAAAAAGAGCAGAACTTCTGCCACTCCTCTTTATATTTCTTTCCCTGACAAACTTTCTTACTTCCCTTTCAGCAGTCCTAGAGCTAAGATTAAAGGTGGGTGCCATGACCACTTGGCTGTGTTTTGTTCTAAACTAACAAAGATGCAGAGGTTGTCTGCCTTTTAAGTTCTGAAATTAAAAGCGTGTGTCACTACTTCCTGACTTCTATGTCTTGGCTCAGTCCTCTGATATTTCAGGTCATTTTTATTAAATAAACTACCTCAAAAATACGGATATGATCATATAAAATGATAATTATGATATCTTTGCTGAGAAGAAGACATATGGATAAGACAGAATACAGAATTATATTATCAATTCTACTTTTAAATAGCAGCAACTAATTCTGAATAAATTATATTGAATTGAATTTTTATATATTGTATACAAATTGTGTTATTGATAAAACATTGAGATTAATTATGTTATTGTACATATATTTCTCCTCTTGTTCAAGATATTGTACCTATGCAATTTATCTCTAAATGTAATATAAATTGAATGTTCTAAAAATTATTATGACCAACTAAGATGTAAAAATTGAAGTTAGGTATTATTTATTACAATCAAACTTATATTTTTATTAGATATGTTTTCAAAGTCAAGCAGAAATATGTTTTAGATAGACAGGTGATATTCAATCACTTCAGAGTGCATAGACTATGACATTTAAAATATTTTAATAACATATGTTCCTTTTATTTTAATAACAGTGAGACATGTTTAATCCTGGCATCATCAATCTATAGAAAAAAATAAAGAGTATCAAGGAAACTTTATTTGTAGTTGACTTATTTGTGGCAAAGTTTTTCACTAGACAATAAAGTTTTCTTGCCTTGACTACTGACAATATGATGTTTAAAACAGATAAGTAGTACACACACAAAAAAAGGACTGTTGATACTTGCTAAGACAATGTAGGTAATTCTTTAAGAATATTCTGCTTCATGGAAAAATATATATAATATGCTAAGCTTGTAGGCTGAAAAAGAATGCCCTAACATTGCAGAAAAACGTTGAGTGACTTTTAGGCAGTCAGCTGTTTCTGTCATCATTTGAATTTTTACAAACATTGCTTGCTTGAATTTGCTGTTAATTTAGTTAATATTTTCTCTGAGGTCTGTAAGAGAGTTAAAAACAAGATATTAATAGTTTTTGTAGTTACAGATTCAGAAAAAATTATAAATTGGTGTAAATTCTGAGGAATTAAAAAACAAAACAAAACAACAACAACAAAAATATTCCTGAGAAGTTGGCTAGGTAAAAAATTTCTGTCTCTGAGGCTTCAGGATTTTCCCCAATTTCTGGATTTGGGATTTTATTGTAGCACCAAATAAAAGGTATGCAATAGGCTTGAGTGGAATATGATATTTTATGCACCTTTCATTCCCCAAAAGGAATGTCTCAGCAAATATTTCGTGATTGTTGTGTTATTGGTTTTGGTTTTGGTTTTGGTTTTGGTTTTGGTTTTGGTTTTGGTTTGCTCAGCCCTTCTGGGGAAAGTTTTCTGCAAAGGCTTTTTTGCTCTATGAGGACAAAAGAAAACTTCCCTCAAAACCCCTTTTTTAAAAAGTAATTTAATTGGGAAGATGTATCCAGGAGAGGGACATCCTCTGCCAGTGTAGTAAAGGACAGAAAAAAAAAAAAATCCCAGAAGGGAAGTGAGCAGGATCAGTCTCCTGATTCACAACCCGGAAAGTTGCCTTCCAGTACCTGGATCAGTCTGTAGTGCCTGGTCCCAGATTCTCCTTGGACACAGAATTAGGGTATGGCTGTGAGGGACTCCCCCAGCCACACCCAAAACAGGGGATCTTACATAGCCAGCCTTGCCTGTCTCAGAGGAGACAGGAGAACCACAAGCCCTCTTGCCAAAACTAACTAGGAGCAGCCTAATCGTGAACCACTGAAGCAATGGGCATACACCAGTGCAAAAATACACATGATAATATAAAGAACAACAAGGCATCTCTGGAAGAAACAGATGATTCAACATCTATAAGACCTGAACAGAGAAATGAAGAGGAAACAGAAGGAAACAATACCAAAAACAACTTTATGAAGATTACTGGAGCCTTGAAAAAAGATATTGTAAATTCCCTTAAAGAAATAGAAGAAAATAAAAACAAAATTTTGGAAAAGATGAACAAATCCTTAAAAGAAAGCCAAGAAAAGGAAAACCAAAAAAATGAAAGAAACATTCCAGGAACTAAAAACTGAAATAGAAGCAATAAAAAAGGAACAAATGAGGCAAAGATGGAAATAGAAAACCTGAAGAAAAGAGCTAGAACTACAGATACAAGCATAACCAACAAAATACAAGAGATGGAAGAGAAAATCTCTGAAGTGGAGGACTCAGTAGCAGAAACAGATTCATCAGTCAAAGAAAATACTAAAACCATAAAAACAACACAAAATGTTCAAGAAAACTGGGATACCATGAAAAGATATAACTTGAGAATAATAGGAATGGAAGAAGGAGAAGAATACTAGCTCAAAGGCACAGTATTTAATAAAATCATAGAAGAAAACTTTTCTAACTTGAAGAAGGAAATACCTATAAAGATATAAGAAGCTTACAGAACACCAAATATATATAACCCCCCAAAAAAGTCTGTTTGACATATAATAATCAAGCCACAAAATTAAAAAAAAAAAAACAAACAAACCACAACCACTGAACAGCTTGGGATCAGAAACAGCCTGGACTGACCCTTTGGACCCCATTCCAACTATAGGAACACCTGACTCACTCTTGAGGGAGGGGGGACAAAACTGGAATTGACCAGGAGCGGAGACTGATCCAAACATTATTGGGTCAGTGGGACCATAGGACTGTCTGCTCCCTGCCTAGGGAGGGGATGGGGAGCTGCGGAGAAGAAAAATGACCTGATGTGGTGAGAGGGGGAAGGGACCTTGAATAAGGATATACAGGGATGGCAAAAAAAAAAAAATTCAGAGAGAAAGCTCAACACAAAGTAAATATATGTGTAGCAGTCTTATTTGCATTATCACCCTTGATAAGTCATGCTTATGATTTTTATCTTCTTTATAGTTATTGTTAACTTTTCAGCATTTTAAATTCATTTTACTGTTTTTTTGATAAATACAAAATAAATAAAGAAGAAAAAAAATTAAGAGTTGTAAAAGAAAAGGGCCAACTTACCCATAAAGGCAAACACATCAGAATAAAACCTGAATATTCAATGGAAATGATGAAAGCTAGAAGGGCTTGGTTAGAAGTTATACATTCACTAAAGAACATGGCTGCCAACCTAGAATACTATACTCAGCAAAATTATCAATCACCATACATGGAGTAAACAAGATATTTCATGACAAAGTCACACTGAAACAAGACCTATCTACCAATTCGACCCTCCAGAAAGCATTAGAGGGAAAACTCCAACCTAAGGATCCCAAATACTCCCATGAAACCACAAACAATCAGTAATCCCACAGAATAGTGCAGAGAAAGAAAATACATACAAGCTACCACCAAAAATATCAGAAAATATCAATCAGTGGCCACTAATATCCCTCAAAATCAATAGACTCATCTCACCTAATAAAAGGCACACACTAAAAAGATGAATACAAAAACAGAAGCCATCATTCTGCTGCATACAGAAACACACCTCAACCAAAAACACAGACACAGGCTCAAAGTAAAGAGTTGGAAAAAGATTTTCCAATCAAATGGGCTTAAGAAACAAGCTGGGTTTTCCATCCTAATATCTAACAAAGTAGACTTTAAGCTAAAGGCAATTAAAAGGGACCAAGATGATCATTAATTATTCATCACAGAAAAAAATTGGTAAGGAGGAGATTTCAATTCTAAATATTTATGCCCCTAATATAAGGGCACATACCTATGTAAAAAACACGGCTAAAGTTCAAACCACACATCAATTCTCACCCCCTAATACTGGGAGACTTTCACCCCTGGATAGGTCAACCAGACAGAGACTCAACAGAGAAATAAGGAGTCTAACAGAGGTTATGACACAAAAGGGTTTAATAGATTTTTGCAGAAGATTCAACCCAAATGCAAAGGAAGAACATCATTTCTTGGGTCCTCATGGAACTTTCTCTAAAATTGACCACATAATTGGTCATAAAGCAAACATCAACAGATACAAAAAATACAAATTATTCCTTGTATCATATTGGACCAGCAAGGCCTAAAGGTAGAATTCTATCAGGGAACTCCTACTGCTGATAAACACTTTCAGCAATGTAGCAGGATACAAGATTAACTCAAAGAAATCAGTAGCCCTTCATTACACGAAAGATAAAAGGGCTGAAAAAGAACTAAAGGAAGCATCATCATTTATAATAGCTGCAAATAACATTAAATGACTTGGAGTAGCTATAACCAAAAAAATAACAGATCTATTGACAAAAATTTTAAGTCACTCAGGAAAGAACTTAAAGAGGACATCACAAAATGGAAAGATCTCCCAAATTCCTGGATAGGTAGGATGGCAATTCTAACAAAAGCAATCTCCACATTCAATGCACTTCCCATGAAAATCCCAACACAATATTTTACAGACCTTGAAAGAATAATACTCAACTTCATTTGGAATAACAGGAAAGCCAGGATTGCCAAAACAATTTTGCTCCACAAAAGAACCTCAGGAGGCATCACCATCCCTGACTTCAAGTTTTACTATAGAGCTACAGTAATAAAAACAGCCTGGTACTGGCATAAAAACAGATCAATGGAATCAAATTGAGGATCTGTGCATTGACCCAAAAGCCTATGAACACTTGATCTTCGACAAAGAGGCCCAAAATATTCAATGGAAAAAAGATAGTATCTTTCCCAAATGGTGTTTGCATAGGTGGATGGTAGTATGTAGAAAAATGCAAATATATCCAAGCCTGTCACCCTGCACAAAACTCAAATACAAGTGGATCAAAGACCTCAACATGAACCTAGCCACTCTTAACTTGATAGAAATGAAAGTGGGAAATATCCTCCATCGAATTTGCACAGGCGAAAACTTCTTAATTATAATACCAATGGTACAGACACGAAGAACAGCAATCAATAAGTGGGACCTCTTTAAACTAAGAGGCTTCTGTACAGCCAAGGACACTGTCAATAGGACAAAACGACAGCCTACAGAATGGGAAAAGATTTTCACCAACCTTACAAGTGATAGAGGACTGATCTCTAAGATATATAAAGAACTCAGGAATCTAGAGCACAAAACCTTGAATAACCTAATCAAAAAATGGGGTTCAGAACTAAAAAGGGAATTCTCAGCAGAAGAATCACAAATGGCTTAGAGGTTCTTGAAAAAGTGCTGGACATCTTTAGCCATTAGAGAAATGCAAATTAATACAGCTTTGAGATACCACCTGAAACCTGTCAGATTGGCTTAGATAAAAGTCACAAATGACAGCCTATGCTGGTGAGGTTGTGGAGCAAGGGGAACACTCCTCCATTTTTGTTTGGAGTGTAAGCTTTTTCAGCCACTCTGGAATGCAGTATGGTGTTTTCTCAGAAAACTGGGAATCAATCTCTCCAAGGATCCATCAATACCACTTCTGGGTGTATACCCTGGAGCAGCACAGTCATACTACAAAGGCATTAGCTCAACTATGTTCATAGGAGTATTATTCATAATATCAAGAACCTAGAAGTAACCTAGATGCCCCTCAACTGAAGAATGGAATAATAATCTGGGGTACATCTACACAATGGTGTTCTACTCAGCAGTAACAAAAAATGATATCCTAAAATTTGCATGCAAATGGATGAGTTTGGAAAATATCCTTCTGAGCAGGGTATCTCAAACCCAGAAAGATAAGCAGGGGATGTACTCACTCATTAGTGGACTCTAAAGAAAACAAAAAAAGCAAAAAGCAAAGCATGGCCAAGCTGCTGAAAACCACAACCCCTGAACAGCTTTGGATCTGAAACACCTTTGAGTGGTACCTTGAATCCCATTCCTTTAGAGGAACACCTAACTCAGTCTTAATGTTGGAGTGAGGATACTGGATCTTTCAGGAGTGGATGCTGAACTGAGTAATATGGGATCCTTGGGACCTCCTACCCATGCTGGGCAGGAGATGGGAAGATATGGAAAGGAGAGAGTGACTGGGGAGTCTGGGAGGGGTTAAGGGACCTTGAATAAGGATATACATGGTTAGAAAATGTGACTTTATTCATAATTTAAAAAAAAGAAAGGTGAAAAAAACTAAAGTACCAAAGATATTACATGCTTAAAAAAATGTCTTAAAACAAGCAACACTAAGCTTTGACATTCATAATTAAGAATAAATATGTATGTATTTATTTGGGAGCTGGATGTCAGGCCTTAAAGAGTAAAGAAAAAAAAATTCACAAGGTTCCTGTTACTCCATGACAAAATAGACCTGTAAAGGAGGCCTGATTACCATTGTCAATTAGTCTATAGTTTCAGAAATCCTCCCCTCAACTTGCTTACACAGATCTCCAGACTCTGAGTTAGTTCATCTTTTAATCCCTGATTTTTAATGATGTTATCCTGACACTCACAACTTTTGTTCCCCAAAGTCACTATTCACACTGTATTTACATCTGTTGTTTTAGTGAACCTAGAGGAAAATCACAGTTGGTTTCTAGTGACCTCTGGCCACAATGTCTTCAACTAGTCATGTCAATGAAGGAAGATCAGATTTTCTTTAAGGAGCCAACCCCTGTTTTATAGACAAACCCAATTTATTCCACATTTATCTTTGATATCCTACAGAGTGACTTATTCTGTCAAAGAGGCTAGAATGCAGGGGTGAAGAATCCTGGTAAGCACCAGTTCTCCTCCATGTTCAATGATGTGTGTGGGTGTTGATTTTTTCTTCTCCTAGCAGCTTTCAAATGAAAATCGCTTCATGATTAAGGGTTGAAATTTAACGAATTTTTATCGAAGGTAAAATAAAACTGCAAGAAGAAAGGAAGCAGTGGGTGAATGAATAGATGAAGGAAAGAATAAATAAATAATAAATAATCCCTACTTGATGAAGAATAATAATTGGTATCTTGTAGAAATATTTAAAATTTAAAGAAAGGGGTGGACAAAATGGCTGTTCTGTACCTATTAGTAAACAACATCCAATTCTTAATAAATAATTTAAATGATAATTCCAATTATAGCAAACTAGAAAAGTTAAAAAAAGGACTGTGGGATATGAGAAAATAATAGAGACAGGAGTAAGAAACAATGATCTGAAGGGGTAAATGAAAGAAGAGAGGTGAGGATTTAATTATGTAGAAGGGACATATCCAAATACAGAAAAAAAGAGTAAAATAGCAGTAAGAATTTATGAAAAATCACAATGAATACATCAGGTCCTTGACTACTTTCTGCTCACTAATGAATGCCTACTGTATACAATATAAATGAAAATTTCACACTGCAGAAGAAGCCACACAATTTAAATACTATTTTTAGAGGAATCCAGGAGGAAATAACTTTAATGCTTCCAGCCAAAGGACTAGCTTTCATAGTACCAGACAGGAACATGCAATCTTCCAAAGAATGAGGCAAACAATAGTTTTACCTAGCTATGACAAGTATGAAACCACACAAAAATTTGTTCTGCCTGGTACCTTTTTGTTTATTTTCTTTTTTAACAGCTTCTTTATTAACCATTGTTAATAAAGCAAATTTACAGTGTACAGAAAGGCATTTCACATCACTTTTGCTTTTCTGTCTAATCACAGAGGAAAATTTCAATTTTAACATAGTAACATTACATATAACAAACAGTTGTCAAGCAAGAATTACAGTTACATTATCTAGTCTATTTATATTTAGGAAAATTAAAGAGAGTATTCTAACATTTATCTTATTTTTTGATTCTAAAGTTTTATATTTAATGTACATTTTGTCATAACTTAGGAAAATTTTAATTGTAATTATCTAGTCTTCAACTCTATCAAAAATCCCAGAAGGATATAATATTACCTGTGTAAACAGAAAATTCATTGTAAGCAACTTGCAAAATTATAGAAAACACAGCGAAATGTGGTTGCCTGACAGTCACCGAATGTTTCCCTGTAACATCAGGGCATCCATATTCAGTCTACAGGCTCAGAGTTTTTGGTATACCTTACAGTGAAGCAGGAAATTTGAAGAACTAGTCTGCCTATTTTGGCATAGTTCATCAGTTGCTGCTTCCTGTGTTCTGTAAAATACTTGGCAGTTTTCTCTGTGAAGCAGGGAACCCAGAGGACGATCTTGATTTGTTCTGGCAAAGTCCAGTGGTCTTTTTCTTATGGGCCCTGCATGTCCAGTTTAAACAGCATACTGTTCAGAATTTGAGGCAAAAACAATTTCTTGTCTGGTGGCTAACATTTGCCACAAAGAAAGTAAACCTTATATGAAGTTTCTCTGATGCCCATCATTTTCTTGAAAGAGATTTGTGCTGCCAGGAACAGACATATCTCACTCTCCAGAGAAGACTTAGGGTTAGGGTTAGGGTTATTAGTCTTAAAAACATTTTAAATGCCATATCATGTAGGTCTTTGAAGTGTTTAAGGATTAACTACCTAATTAAAATATATCTTTGAATATTTAAAAAAAAAACACTAACTAACATGACTATAAGTATGATCTTAGCTAAGAGAATATAGGAAATAGATTCATATTGTTCAAGATAAGGCAATGTAGGGAGCTGCATTGTACCGTGCCCTAAAGATGGCGCCGGTTTCCGCCTTCAGCCCTCCTGAGGGCTAGTGCTCTCGGGAGTAAACAACTCCTTATTTGGCTGTAGGCAAGGATGGTGGCTTGCTTCCGTGTCCTAGGACCTATGGGCGATGTCCACGTGGCTTACTGGGGTTGGAGGCCCAGAGGGTATTTAGCCATGAGCAGGCTTCCCCCAGGGGAGAGAAATCAGAAGATTGTACAAAGGTCCTGAATAAAACGGTTGGAGAGAAGAATCCTGAGTCACGTTCTTCCTTGCTGGCGAGGTTGGGCACAACAAGACAACAATGAAGTAATCTCTGGATTTTGCCATTTACAAATATACTTGACATTTAATATATGTTTGTGTTTGATATTATTCTTTTATTTTTTTTCTTTTTAATGTGCAAGAGAAGTCATTTTTTATCCATGTATCCACTTGTTAAGGCTCTCTCCTCCCCCTCACCTCTCCCATTTACTCACTCCTCTCCATCAGTTTATCTCCTCCCCAGCAAGGGCAGGAGGTCTCAAGGTCCCAAGGTGGCTTAGTTAAACATCCAGGCAGATCTGCTTTCCTCACCCCCACATAAAGACTGAGTCAGGTCTTTCTTGGGAGGGAATGGGCTCCAAGGCACCAGTCCAAGGTGTTTCTGATCCCAAGCTGTTCAGTGGTTATGATTTGCAGCTTGGACATGCTAAGATTTTTTTGTTGAAAGTCCACCAATGAATGAGTACATCTCCTGTTTATCTTTCTGGGTTTGTGAAACATGGCTCAGGAGGATATTCTCCAAATCCATCCATTTGCTGGCAAATTTTAAGATATGATTTTTCTCACTGCTGAGTAGTACTCCATTGTGAAAATGTACCATAGTTTGTGAATCCATTCCTCAGTTGAGGGGCATCTAAGTTGTTTCCAGTTTCTTGCTATTACAAATAATGATACTTTGAACATAGTTGAGCTAATGCCTTTGGAATGTGAATGTGCATCTTTAGGGTATATGCCCAGAAGTGGTATTGCTGGATACTTGGGGAGATTGATTCCCAGTTTTCTGAGAATCCACCATACTGCATTCCAGAGTGACAGGACAAGCTTACATTCCCACCAACAATTCAGGAGTGGTTCCCTTGCTCTGCAACCTCTCTATCCTAGGTTGTCATCTGTGTCTCTTATCCAATCTGACAGGTGTAAGGTAGCATCTCAAAGTTGTTCTGATTTGCATTTCTCTGATGGCTAAAGACTTCCAACACTTTTTCTTTTTTTTTTTTTCCTTCTTTATTTTGTATTTATCAAAAAAAAAGTAAAAATAATTTAAAGTGCGGAAGAGTTAACAATAACTATAGAGAGGATAAGTATCATAAGCATGGCTTATCAAGGGTGGAAATACAAATAAGATTGCTACACATATATTTTCATCGTGTTCAGCATTCCCTCTGAATTTTTTTTTCCATCCCTGTATATCCTTATTCAAGGTCTCTTCACCACATCTGATCATTTTTTTTTTTTCTGCAACTCCCCATCCCCTCCCTGGGCAAGGAGCAGACAGTCCTATGGTCCCACTGACCCAATAATGCTTGGATCAGTCTCCACTCCTGGCCAAATCCAGTTCTGTCCTCCCTCCCTCAAGAGTGAGTCAGGTGTTCCTATAGTTGGACTGGGGTTTGAAGGGTCAGTCCAGGGTGTTTCTGATCCCAAGCTGTTCAGTGGTTGTGGTTTGCCGCTTGGGCATGTTTGGCTTTTTTTCTTGTTTGTTTGTTTAGAGACCACTAGTGAGTGAGTACATCCCCTGCTTATCTCTCTGAATTTGTGATACTTCGCTCAGGAGGATATTCTCCAAATCCATTCATTTGCCTGTGAATTTTAGGATATCATTTTTTCTTAATGCTGAGTAGTATTCCATTGTGTAGATGGACCACAGTTTGTTAATCCATTCTTCAGTTGAGGGACATCTAGGTTGTTTCCAGGTTCTTGCTATTACAAATAATGCTGCTATGAACATAGTTGAGCTAATACCTTTGGAGTGTGAATGTGCCTCTTTAGGGTATACACCCAGAAGTGGTATTGCTGGGTCCTTGGGGAGA
>PVIH01021042.1:0-30746 GCA_004025045.1 Sigmodon hispidus | reverse complement strand
TCCAAGGCCTTGCAAAGAATGGGTGGACTCAACCAGGGGCCAGGTGCGGGGCCACCAGGTGGCGGAGATAATGCTCTTGTCAGCTCCCGTATCAAGAATGCCCTCAAACTGTTTTCCTTGTATGGTAATAGTCAAGCTAGGCCGTTTACGAAGATCCATCATCAAGTATGCTGTATCAGTGCCAGAGGAGCCCATTGGGTGTTTATCTGACCAGGACTCAATATCTGAGGGGATCAAGATTATTTGAGCAATGTGATCCCCTGGGCTAATGGAAAATACCCCTAAGGGGCAAGAACAAAGGATTTGCACATCATCATGTTGACTGTCAATTAAACCTGGGTGCACTAGTAGCCCCATCTTTGTTAAGGAGCCTCTCCCCACTAGTAGGCCCACACATCCGGAGGGAATGGGTTCAAATGGCTGGACCGGAATGGGCTGCACTCCCAGCTGTGGGGTTAGTATGATTCAGGAGGCTGCATGGAGGTCCAGTCTTGTTTTCCTGAGTCCTGATGGGGGATCCTGTCTCTCTCGCATGAAGCGGGTCCCATATTTCTTCGGGCCCTGAGACCATGGGCCCAGATTCCCGTTTTTTGACTCCTGTTGCATACTATCCTGCTCACCTATGGGCGGCAGAAGTTTCCCTTTTATATCGCGGACCGATCTGCAGTGCTCCGCTTTGTGGTATCCTTTTCCACAACGGCGGCAAAGTTTGGGGGAGGCCTTGGCCAGGGATCTACAATCCCTTTTTAAATGTCCGGGTCTTCCACAATTAAAGCAAGTCCGGGCATTGGGCCTCTCTTTCTCCCATTGCTGTGAGCGCAACATGGCAGCTGCCAGCCCCGCATTAGTTAGCGGTCCCCCTATCTCCCTACATGTTCTTAGCCAGTCTTGCAGACCCTTGCTCTTCCTGGGGGCTATAGCTGTCCTGCACTCTTGGGTGGCCTGTTCAAAAATCAATTGTTCAATCAGGGGGGCAGCCGTCTCCACATCCCCAAAAATTCTACTTGCTGCCTCAGTCATTCTGGCCACATAATCAGAAAAAAGTTCTTGAGGTCCCTGCACAATTTTTGTGAGTTGGTTGCCGGCATCTCCCTTAGCCATCAGTCCCTTCCATGCCCTTATGGCAGTACTAGACACCTGCGCATATACTCCCCAGGGGAAGTTTGTCTGATCTCCAGAGTGGGGGCCCTGTCCTGTAAGCATTTCAAAGGTCCATGCCTATTGTTCCCTGGCCTGGGCTCGCTGATTAGCACGTGCCTGATCCTGGGCTGCATCATACCAAAGTGCCTTCCACTCTAAGAATTTTTCCTGACTAGGCAGCGTGGCTTTTGCTACATCTTGCCAATCTCTAGGGGTCATGGGGTCCCTTGCTAGTCTATCCAACAGAGATAAAGTATAGTTGGCAGTGAACCCATATTTTCTGCTCGCCTCCGCCAATTCTTTTATTTGGGAGAATTCCACCTGCTCATGCACCCTTTGGCCTCCCCCCTCTCCTTCAAACACTGGGAATGCTGCTCTCATTTGCCATCTCAACTCTGTTGAAAAAAGAGAAGTGGAAGGGCGCCGAGTTCCCCCGTAAGGAAGGGGAAGTGAAAACTCCGGCAGGGGCGTCGTTGGTACGCCGTTGGTACGGCGGCTCGCGAAGAGCAGGGACCAGGAGCCCGGCCCTTGTCATGAATGGCAGAAGGCCACGAGGTAGCCAAGCGGTCTCCCTGGCTCAGCACATTATTTGGAGGAAGTTCATCAGAATAATACTGTTCTGCCTCATACCTTGCTGCCTCCTCCTCCAAATCTGACTCATCTTCCAGGTCTAGGGGCTCGACCAGAGGCCCGAGCTTCCCTGACTCAGTGACTTCGATATGCTGTTGTTGCCCTGTATTTTGGAGATCCTGAGTTTTGAGTTCATGGATCAAGTCCCTTCACATGTTCCATAAGATCATAGATGGGGTGGATGTTGGTGTTGGCCAAGTCATAACTCCAGTGCTGAGCCTGGGCAGCTGCAGGATTGATCAGCCTGCCAGTTTTTCCTTGTCCTCACCACCGGGGTGAGCTTTTTAGCATTGCTCCAGCTAATTCATCCTTGCAGAAATGATGAAGGGGTGAGTGGGGCCAGTTCTACTGCTCTAATGCCCCCAGGGTCAGCTCTCCCCCACCTACACCATCAGAGCCAGCTCTTTGTTGCACAGACAAAATGCAGGGGCAACTGTTCTGAGTGCTGTGCTTAGTGAGGGGCAGGGACAGCCATCATACACTTATGACCTCAGGACTAGCCCCTCCACCTGTCTCAGGCATTCATGAACAGGACTGGGGGAAGGGCATCACTTTCCACACATGTTGTCACAATTAAGATGATTAATGAGGACAGTTCTTCCATGCTTGAAACATCTGGAAGAGTCACCCACACTTCAGACAACAGGAACAGCTTTTACTGTGCTATCTAGGCAATAAGCAGAGCCTGCTTTTCTTAGTGCCAGGGCTAGCCCACAAGGATAGGCATATACTGACAACTACACAGGTTTAAAAATATTTTACAGTAGTGTAATAAAATACATAATTAAATGTGTTAAAATTGACATAATCTAATTCTTTATCTCCTGATTTTATTTTAATAAAAACATCTTCAAATCGAGGCACAGATAAAGAATAAATTGAATGTCTTCCTTTGGTTATCATCACATTCAACATCCAAAAATCATAAATCAAGTATAAAGTTCATAGTTTAATTATTTTAAGCAAAAATATCATCAAATTAAATTAACAAAGTCGCATATATTCAGCATACTTTTCCAAAAAACTTTTAAAACAGACTTCTAATTTCTTGGCTTATTTTATACCACTTAACAGTTTTCCTTATTCAGGCATCACTGGAAGTGATGTTTTTTCCTTTAGTTTCAAATTACTAAATTTTCAGTCTGCTATGACAATTCCAATTATTTTCCATTATAATCATGTTCTATATGTGTCTCTTACAATGCAATTCATGCAAATAAGCTTAACTTGTTAAATCTAGTAAATTTAAGTTAGTTACATTCATCATATAAACATTTATGAGGATTAACCTATAAACATAATTTAATATTCTAGTTTTGAGAAAGCATTTTAATCTTCTCAGGAAGATACACTAAAAGAAAAAATGCAGAAACACTCAGAAAGACTTAGGAGACAAGTAACCAAAACACTCTGTAAGTGAATTGGCTTAGATCACAAATAAAGCAGTTGAGAATTTTTCATATTTCCACAAGATATTATTTATGTCTAAATCTTGTCTCATGGTTTTTAAAAGAAAAAAATCCAAGAAACACATGTTTGAAAGCTTCCTTAACTTGCTTGTTCCTTAGTGTGTAAATGAAAGGGTTTAGCAAAGGGGCCACAGAAGAGTTGAGCACAGCTACACCTTTAGTTAAAGTAACCCTTTCCTTGGCTGATGTTTTCATGTACATGAAGATACAACTTCCATAGGTAATGGAGACAACAATCATGTGTGAGGAGCAGGTGGAAAAGGCCTTTTTTCATTGTTGAGTTGAAGGGAACTTTAGGATGGTTTTGATGATGAGTGTGTAGGAGAGGATCACTAAGACCAAGGTGATGACAAGTGTCATCACAGCTAAGGCAAAAGCCATCCATTCTATGAAACGTGTGTCTGTGCAAGACAGCTGGAGGACAGGAGAAGTGTCACACAGGAAGTGATCTATTGTTTTGGAAGCACAAAAATCCAGTTTGAGTCCCAAGAGCAAAGGGGGGAAGATGACTAAAAACCCGGTCACCCAAGAGCTAATGACCAGCAGGTGGCACACTTTGCTGTTCATGGTGATGGGGTAATGCAGTGGTCTGCAGATGGCTACATAGTGATCATAGGACATGGCAGCCAGGAGATAGAACTCTGTGGCCCCAAGTAGAAAGAAGAAGAATAATTGAGCTGCATAAGCATTGTAGGTAATTGTTCTGTCCCCTGAGAGAATGCTAGTTAGGAACCTGGGTATGCACACTGTGGTGAATGCCATTTCTAAGAAGGAGAAATTCCGGAGGAAGAAATACATTGGTGTCTTGAGGTGGGGATCCAGCAGGGTGAGGAGAATGATCACTAAGTTCCCCATTATTCTCAAGATGTAATTGATAAACAGAAAAAGAAAAATCAGAATTTGTAGCTGAGGATCACCTGTCAGTCCAAGCAAAATGAACATTATCTCCACAGATTGGTTCTTCATTTCTCTTGTTCTTAGCAAATCTACAGGAAATAACAAAACCAATTTCATACTCAGGAAATATATCTATATTTTTATTTTTATTTTTTTTATTCATAAAACAATCTGTTTTCCTAAGTTTGATAAATCCACAAATATTTTCAGAAATTAACATGGAAGTCAGTCTTTGAACATGTCCTCTACCATATTACCATTGATTGTCAGAGCTCTGAGATTTTTGTGTGGAGTTGTGTGCAGACTATTTGCCCATTTACAGGTCATTTAAAATGCTTGTTTGCTACATTGGTGTTTATCTGTGGTCCTTTATTCAAATTCTTATTCTAAATCCTACTCAAAATTTAATTTTTTTAGTATTGGAAGTTAATTGCCAACTCAATATTAATTGATTTAGTATTCTAGAAAAATTACTTTATTTGTATTGGCCCCAGTAACTCCCAAATTAGAAATATATGAACTAGCATAGGATATTCCTAAGAAGGCATTATTATAGAAGAGATATGTCATACATTAATGTAAAATAAGCGTCTTCTGTGCTGAGTTTGATCAAGGCTGTGTTATCAACTAAACTCACAATAAGCACTGTCTCTCCAGAATGACTTCTTATTACTGCCTTCTGGCTTAAATCAAGTAGGATTTAATGGGAATAATAGGTCTATCAGAAAAAATAAGATTGATAATTAGTATGTGTGATACCATTAGAAAAGGTGTTTCAGATAAGTATTCCAACCACCCCTTGTCTTACAGTTGCATATGTTTGAACAATGCATAATTTTTATCTTTGTATGAATAAAGCTTTATTTTAAGCATTCTAAAATATATTATCACATAAGTTTAGTTCCAGTTCTTTAATTTTTTTACTTATTACAGAAACCACAAACTTGGAATTTAAATCTTATGAAGTGGAACCAAATTGCCCTTAGAAGCAATCTTAATTTGATATTTAAGAACACATAGACAATTTAATAGGTTGAAAGCCTTTTAATCAATTTTAGTGAAAAATTATATCAGCAGACTATTGTTAGTGACAGCCACCTACCAGGATGTTGTGGAGAGAGCACTGTTTCTTTCTTTCAAACAGCGTCAGTTTAAGGGCATAATCAGGATTTCCATGTTGCCCACTGTTTAATTCAGCAGCCGTTTCTTTCCTCTGTTCAATCTGCTCTACATGCCTTTGAATGCTTTCATCATGCTGTACACAGGGTCAAAGTGTGAGGAAACATAAAAAGTATTCAGATTATATTGAGAACTTGGAAATAGACTTTCCAATATAACATCTAAAATAATCCAAAAGTACCTTGTTTTGTTATTAACTTTCACACTGAAGAACAAAGCACACAGTCTTTTAAAATAGCACTCATGAACAATAATGCTTCCTAAATAAAGTGTGTCCACAGGTTGGTAGTATGTTTTGTGGGAACAGTTTGTTTCATAGACAAATTTGGAAAAAAAAACTAAGTAAAAATTTTTAACACAACTTTATACATCTTCTAGTGTATCCCTGTCTTATAAACTCAACACTACAGGATACTTGGAAGTAGAATTTGATAAAGTTTTATCCACTACCCATTTGTTTGCTTATCAAACACTATGAGAAGTACTGAGTCCCAGCGCACTCTGGAGCAGGGGCAGGTAAACTGTGCCCCTGACCACACCCACAGCTCCTGCTGAGGGAATCTGCATGGCTCCCCACCATGACCTCGAACTGAGCGAACTGAGCGAACCAACTACAGGGGTCTCTGAAGGGCAGATTCAGACCCTGACCAGAGGTGAGGAGGGATCAGCAGGCCTCAGCGCCTATATCCCAGCCTGGGAGGGAGAGTTAAGCTCCCATTGCTCTCGGTTCCGCTCCCGGGAACAAGTGCTCTCTGCAGAGTCCCAGCGCACTCTGGAGCAGGGGCAAGTAAACTGTGCCCCTGACCACACCCACAACTCCTGCTGAGGGAATTTGCACAGCTACCCACCACGACCTCAAACTGAGTGAACCGACAACTGCAGGGATCTCTGAAAGACAGAATCAAACCCTGACCAAAGAGGTGACAGGAGGCACACAAACCCGAGTGCCACAACTGACCAGGACCCATCTAATCGTGAACCACTGAAGCCATGGGCAAACGTCAGTGCAAGAAATTACATAATAATACAAAGGACAACATGGTAACTCCAGAAGAGAGTGGCAATCTTACAAATACAAGACCTGAACTGAGCAATGAAGAGGAAACAGAAGCAAGCAATACCAAAAATTCCTTTTTGATGATCATCGAAGCTCTCAAAGATGATATGAAAAAAAGCCTTAAAGAAATAGAAGAAAATACAAACAAAAAATTGGAAGAGATGAACAAATCTATGAAAGAAACATGCCAGGAACTAAAAGCTGAAATAGAAGCAATAAAAAAGGCACAAAATGAGGTAAAGATGGAAATAGAAAACCTGAAGGAAAAAGCTGGAACCACAAATACAAGCATAACAAACAGAGTTCAAGAGATGGAAGATAGAATCTCTGAAGTGGAAGACTCGGTAGCTCAAATAGATATATCAGTCAAAGAAAATAGTAAAACTAAAAAAACCATAACTCAAAATGTTCAGGAAATCTGGGACACCATGAAAAGACCTAATTTGAGAATAATAGGAATAGAAGAAGGAGAAGAATACCAGCTCAAAGGCACAGATAATGTATCGCGGTAAAAACTTGTCTTGTGATTTGTTTTTAAACGGGGTTTATTTTGTGAAATTTGCTTATAAAACAGAGCCGGTTTTAAGAGAAGATGACAGGATGAGGTTGCAGCGTGCCAGAGCCTTTCTAAGGAAGATTTTTCATCTCTATGCCGTACGTCTGAACTCCCGGGCAGCTGGGCCGAACTGCGCACTCGGTCGGGGAACTCTCGCGAGAGAATGACGACTTCCTGTCCTGGTCCCCTCCCTCGAAGGTCTACTTCCGGAATCCTTTTCAGTTAACCACGCCCCGCTCATCTCTAGTCCTATGACGCGATCGTTCACATATATAGTTCCTGATTTCCCGCTACATCTCTCTGTTTTGTCTAAATAGGAAGGTTTTAAACTAGGTATAAAACTACATATTATAGGGATCATCATAAGACAGTGTCTGGGAAAGAGAAAGGTATTAACATAAGTGAGGTCAAACTACTGCTAACAAATAACAACTATAAAGTACAATTTAATATCTAAAATGTTGATATGAGAAAATGCACAGGGATTGGTTTAAGGCTGTTTATTTTAAACAATAGAGTTTTAACACTTGAGTGTCTTTGTTGAAATGTGAAGTAATAACAACTTTAACTATCTAATCTTTAACACTGTCAAGACCTGAGAAGGAAAATACATATCTAAAGTTGAAAGCATGAAGTAACTTTTAGAATTTAGGAGAAGACAACGTCAGTTAACTATCTGGACAGTCATCCACCACTTCTTTGTATAGCGGGAGCATCTATCTTTGTGGCTACTGGCCTAGGATATTTGACAAGTTTTTATAGAAGCAGGGTATTTTTTGGTAGGACCGTTTTATCTTGTCTAGGCAGGCTTTGGCAGTCTCTATCTTTTATCTTGCAGGTCCATTTCGGACAGTGAGCACGCTGACAGCAGTGGGCGCAAGTGTAGTCTTTTGTCTCTCAGGCCATTATTCGCCAAACTAAATAAGTTTTTTGTAAGATGTCTGTGATGCTCAACACTACCTTGAGAAAGGAACGGTGATGTTAGGAGTTGTCATGTCTCTCAAGGCCAAATTCAAAATAACAAAATCTTGAAAGTCATATTGTCTTGGTCTATGAAGTGGTTGAAGACGCCTATCTATTTGGTATATTTTGACATGTTTTTGAAAAGCCTGAGTATCTTGACTGTTAGGTGATAAATCTGAGTAACTATATTTTGTAATCTCAATCAACTAAGAAAGTGAGGCTAACATTGTAAAAATAGGCATTCTAAAATGAGTGTACAGCTTTTCTAAATAATTTTAAGTATAACAATCTTAGGAAGATTGACCAAAATACACATTTTTTATCAAATGACAATATTTTAACTATATATCATTATATAAAAAAATATATCTAAACAGATTTATATAAAACAACTTGTGTGTATAGTACAGCAAGTGTTATGACTATCATAAATAATTAGAGGTAGAAATTGCATTATGGAAATGACAATGTACTTAATACACATCAATGTGCAAAATATTTTAGACAGAGGTAGACACATGTAAAATAGGGTAATTATATATTTAACTTTGTATCAATATATATTATCTCAATTAGACATACAGATTAATTTTTTATTTATGTCAATATATAAACATTTGTACTATGTTTAACTTTGTATCAATATATATATTATCTAAATCAAACATACAGATTGATTTTTTATTTGTATCAATATATAAACATTTGTACCATGTTAATTTATTTTTTATTTATTAGAGAGTATTGTGTGTAGAAAAGGTTTTTAAAGTAAGAGAGTAAAAAATGTAGAAAGGAATAAGATTTAAAATTTAAAATAGAAGTGAGATAAGATTGGTTTTTATATATTTTATTTATTTTTTGTCTTATTTTAGGTGACTTTTTTGACGTGAGACAGAGTTTTTAAAGTTTTATTTATTAATATGTTTGGGTTTAGAGAGGGAGAAAGCTACTTGTTTCATTTTTAAAGCTAGTTTGTTTTGTTATTAAACTAGGACTTTATATATATAATATATATATATACATATATATATTTAAAATCATTAGATATAGATATATAGTTGTGAGAGTACAGAAATTATTTTTGGTGTTTGTTAGTGTCTGGTGTCTTTGTAATTTTTTGTAGTCTTTTTAACGTTTTAAAAGTCTGAGCATTTAGCATTTTTTTAGCTTTGTGAAGAGGGTTGTATCTATTTTTTTGTAAAAACAAAATTAAGACTCTGTTTTATTTTAATTATGTGAATTTTTTTATTATAAATTTAATGGTATTATTGGCACACGAGCCATTATTTTTTTTTAGGAGGGTTTTTTTAATTTGGTTTTTTATTAATTTTGTTGGTATTTATATTTTTTTTGTGGAAACAAAAGTAAAACTCTTATTTTAATGAAGCACATGTCTTGGCTTTGGCTTTTATTTTGAAGTTAGTATATTTTTAAAATAAACAGTTTGATTTAACTTAGAAGTCTTTTTTATTATTTAGTGTTTTTTTGTAGCTGAAAATTTTTTTTATTAGCATTAAGAAAGTTTAATGTTAACAAGGCACTATGTAATCTTTTTTTAGGTTTTTTTATACTATTTTTTTGTTTATGAAGCATTTTTTTTAAAGTGTGATGGGATTTTTTTATAATCGTTTGTCTAGTGGGGTTGTGTGGTATTCTAGTAATGTGTTTTATTTTATAATATTTAAAAATTTGTTTTATTTTTTGGGAAACATATGTTGGAGCATTGTCAGTCTTAATTTGACTAGGAATTTTTAATATGGCCATGGCTTTTAGAAGATGAGTGAGTATTGTATTAGTATTTTTAGAACTCAGGGCAGTAGCCCACTGTATTTTTGAGTAAGTGTCAATGGTGTGATGAACATATTTTATTTTATTAAATTTTGGGAAGTGAAACACGTCTATTTGTTAAATCTCATTGTTTTTGGTATCTTTAGGATTACTCTTAGCGGGCAAGGATGGTTGATTGTAAAGGGAACACTTGTTACACTTGTGTAAAATTTTTTTGGCTTGATGCTAAGTGATGGGAAAACTCGTTTTTAATTTTTTGTTATTGACATGATGTTTTTTGTGAAATTTTGTGACTTTTATTATATTTTTTATTAATAACTGATTAATTTTATTATTATCTCGTGTTAAAGGGCCAGGAAGGCCTGAATAAGCTCTGATATGTGTTATGTATATAGGATGTGTTTTATTTTTGATGATATTTTGTAGCTGTATAAACAAAAAGGTTAATTTTGTATCATTAGGAATGAAGTTAGCAGTTTTAATATGAAATATAACTCTTTTTGTATAATGAGAGTTAGTTATTAGGTTAAGGGGTCTAGGAAAATTTAATAACACTATAATAATGTCATATAGTTTTGTCTTTTGAACAGAATTATAAGGACTCTGTGTTATTTTATTGAAGTTTTTTGATTTATAACTAGCCTTTTTTGTTTTATTTGTATCAGTAAAAAATGTAGGGGCTCTAGAAATAGGTTTATCTTGTACTATATGGGGGAAAATCTAATTAGTCTTTTTTATAAATTGAATCTTTTTGATTTGGAGATATTTATTATTAATTTTTTTTAGAAACTTACTATAGGCCTTTTGTCAAGGTTTATTGTCTGTCTATAATTGATTAATTTTTTTATTGGTCAAAGGTATATCAATTTTTGTCGGATTTTTTTAGTGAGTTGTCGAAGCCTGAATTTTTTTTTGAAAATCAAATTTGAAATCTTTTTAATGTATGTTTTTAGTTTTTTATTTGGTCTATGTGGCAGAAATATTTATTTTAGTATAATATTTTTTTTTGTATTATGACTCTTGTAGGGGAATATTAGGAGGCAAAATAACTAGGATGCAGTTGAGGTTTGGGTTTATATGGTTAACATGTGTTTTTTGTAATTTTTTTTATTAATGTTAATTTTTTTTGGCTTTAGTAGAGAATTTTTTGGGACTATTTAGATTTTTATTTTTATCTAAAGTTTTGAATAAATGAACTAGTTTATAGTTTTTAATATTAATAACGGGACGTATGTGAGTTCAGGCGCCAATTATCACGGTAAAAACTTGCCTTGAGATATGTTTTTAAACGGGATTTATTTTGTGAAATTTGCTTATAAAACAGAGCCGGTTTTAAGAGAAGATGACAGGATGAGGTTGCAGCGTGCCAGAGCCTTTCTAAGGAAGATTTTTCATCTCTATGCCATACGTCCGAACTCCTGGGCAGCTGGGCCGAACTGCGCACTCGGTCGGGGAACTCTCACAAAAAAATGACAACTTCCTGTCCTAGTCCCCTCCCTCAAAGGTCTACTTCCAAAATCCTTTTCAGTTAACCACGCCCCGCTCATCTCTAGTCCTATGACACAATCATTCACATATATAGTTCCTGATTTCCCACTACAATAATGTTTTCAATAAAATCATTGAAGAAAACTTTCCTAACCTGAAGAAGGAAATGCCCATAAAGATACAAGAAGCTTACAGAACACCAAATAGATATGATCCCAAAAAAAGTCAGCACGCCACATTATAATCAAGCCACAAAACATACAGAACAAAGAAAAAATTTTAAGAGCTGCAAGAGAAGTACTGATCTACAGAAACACTCATGCTAGTCACACAGCAGCAAAGTGACAAAGGTCTATACATACACCTGCCCAATAACTACTTTTTCACCTCCAGGCACTATCCCAGGAAAATCTTTTTTGAGTTCACACTATTTTGTATAGCCAGTATGTATTTACTCAACTGTAGTTTCTACATTCAACCAATTTTTTCAAGATTCAACTGAGTAATTATGTTTCCTGATCTTTGATATACATATTGAATCACAGTCCTACATCTATTGTGCTTCTGCACAATAAGTTATGCACTTAACATTTGAATCTTATGTTACATTAGGCACTTCCTGAAAATAGAGATCCAATCTTATCCATTCATTACTATTTGCTGCATTGAATTTAAATGAATGATAAATTTCTATGAATGTACAAATAGAAAAATGTAGTCTTTCACATTAAAGGGTTACTATCTGTAAAAGAAGCCAACATGTAAATCATTGATACAACATAAAGTACTCATATAGAAGAGACCACTTCCATGTTATAATATTGGGAAATTTTTCTAGAAATTTTAGAGTTTTCATAATCTTCCAAGTTAGAACTATGTAATTCAAAAGTATTCAAACCAAATGAATAATTACTAGATAATTGAAATATAAAATGCTATTAGTAGTAACTTCAAGTTATTGATTAACTGGTTTATAAGAATAAATATAAATATTTTCATTTTTGTTCCAAAATGGTTCTACAATATAAATATATATCAAAATAAATTTTGTTTGCAAACAGTTGAATTTCAGTCAGTTATAACTCAGTCATAAAAGATGATCTAAATATTATACATACAAAATAAGCTTTTATTTCACAAAATTTTAAAATGTATTCCATTGTAAGTTCTAGAATTTCAAATTAAAAAGATATGCTGTCCTTGAAAAAAAAAGAACATATATACAAAAACATACCTAGACTAAATCAATAATCCATATGTTCAATATACCAGTTAGCTGCTTTCTGTTTCAAGCTCAACCCAGGGTCTTGCACAAGCCAATCAGTTCTAAGAAACAATTGGACTAGAATGCCCTTGTCCCAACTCATAATTTCTTTTGTAGTTTATGATATAGTGTTCCACATAGTTAATAGAAGGACAAGGAGAATAATTTTAATAATATATCTTTTAAAATATTGTATTCTTGAGAATATTTTGAACACTTCCCTTTGATGGCACAACACATTTTATTATTAATTATTTTAATGATGATACAAGTAACAGAAATAGTGATTTTCATATTAAAAAACTTAAAAACATATAATATTTAACAGAGACATAATAGATATAGTAGAAACATAGAAATATAAAACTACCTTTGTGTTATGTTAAAGAAAATATTAAGAAAATGAAAAAGGCATGGAAGGTGAGAAATAAATGATAGATGAAATGATATTTGGAAAAATTAAAAGTTTAAAACTATATCTGTAAATGTGCAGATAGTAATAAAATGAGAAACATTACATAACATGTATGTTAAATGTTTCTATTACTAATACCTACCTCTTTGCCTATTTTATAATTTTAAGAACATAAATATATTTTTAAGTTACAAAAAGAAAATCTAGAGAAAAGGAAGAGATTACATCAGAAATTTCAAGGTCACATTTAGTAGTGGGACTGCTCATGTGATGAATTTTAAATATATAAATTTTTTATGAAAGTAAAAATATAAAAATATCATGTCAACTGTCAATTAAATAAAATTCTTGATTTCAGTAATAATTATGAATATAACAACATTTTAAATATTCTATACATGAGTCAAATGACTTTAAATGTAACAATATATTAAAGTTTGTGTTTATATTAAAAGGTCAAAGAAAAGGTGACATTTTCAGAAGTCATAGCTTTAGAAATTCAGTTACATAAAAGTTTTTGAATTAACTTTTTAATCTTCTTACTAAAAGCTAAGGTACAACTGTTCCTTCAAATAAGATTTAGTTTGCAGGGCTGATCCTTGCTTTAATTACTCTTTCCTATTTGTGTTTATGTAAAACCTTCCTGCAGTGTAGTTACTTTCAAGCATAGTTGTTAAATATTGATTTGTGTTAAAAAAGGAGAAATATAGTAAAACATTCCGGGAAAACCTATTCCTTGACTGATTTTGCTATTACAACAAAATAGTCAAACCAATTTAAAATGAACACTTTAAGATCATATCTACTATTTTGAAAATACTGATAAAAATATTTCTAATTTTCAACCTTTAATACATAAATTAATTTTTAACTGCTGAACACATAAAATTATAAAGAACTAAATTGAATTGGAAAATGAGATGTCTTTCTAGTTATAGTGCCAGGGGTCTTTAAACAAAATTTCAGACAGACCTGAGTAAATTAAAAAATAGTAATAGTTTAAACATGTTTATTGAAAATAATACATAAATTTTCCATTATATATCATATCTTTTAATTCATAAAGTTCTTGGATGAAAAATTTAATGTTCCTGTTTATGTAAGCCATCTGAATCACAACACTGAAGCAAATGCATAATCATGCAATGGAATTTCATCCCACCAAGCTTGTGATTTGTTCTATCTCAAAAACCACATTACCATATATTCCTCTGGTGAAAAGAAAACCTACAAAATAAAATACAGAAACTAATAAATAATGTTATAGAATATTTTTAAAAAATCAGTTTTTCATTTTTGATAAGGGTTATATTGATTACTAATATTTTACCACCATTTTCAAGTCAAATGTGAATGGTAAAACACTAACCCTTTGACTGTTCTGCAGCTCTGTCAGTAAGTTGCACGTGCAGATTTGAGCAAGCTTTCTGCACATGCCACAGCCCATGATCCTTGTGTACAGAGAGCATTGATGATCCCTCTAGTCCCCTAGTACCTTATTCTATGTCAAAATACATGACTGAGCAAATGCTCTTTATACTTATTATTTTTAATCAATTTATTCAATTTGAATATGAAAATAAACCACATCACTCTCTGTTCTACAGTTCAATGCAGTTCACCTGTGAGGTATTATAAACCTTACTGATTGTGACACAGAGAACTATATAAAAATTTACTGTCTTATGAGACCATGGTGGATTTATTTCTTAGTGTCCTACAGGAAAATATCACAAGAATGAAGAGTCCTCAGGGTAAGTGAGACCCAAGAGCATCATTTCCTGAGGGACTGACAAATTGTATGATACAGAAGTGCTGTTTATAGAAACAGAGGTTGGTGTTTGTGTACATGTGTATGCACTCCTCACACTTCTACTACTTGCAATAATACTTCCAGAGCATTGTTAGATCGCTATGATACCTAAGTGTTATTATAAGCCAATGTTTTGAAATGACTGTTACATAAATCTGAGTTAATTTTAATATTATATGAAAGATAAAAATATAGTATGGAAAAATATAGGCTTGTTTTAGACATATTGACTTTAAGGCAAAGGTGTTAACCTACAAACATATGATGTCCTTTTGGTTTATTTGCATAGCACTATGTCCTGTCAAACAAATCACAACAGTTAAAAGAGGTATATTCAAATTTAGTTACAGCTGTATCATGTAGTCATTCTTTGTGAACATGTATTATAGTTCATTTAATCACTTCTATAAGACAACTTATAGCTTTTCATTACTTTAAAAATTATGACAATAAATAAAAGAAACTTGTTTTTATAAATTTAATTTTGAATAATGTTGAGTGTTATAACTTTAGACCTTTAGAATGAGTTTCTTAAATTGGGATTAATCATTCAAAGTAAACACTCCATTTATTTCTTCACTATCTCTAATTAGTTTCCTAAATGGATTTGATCAATTCCCAATAACAATGCATTATTCATATTTCTCAACATCCCAATAAGTAGATTGGACTTGTATTATTTAAAAATATATCTATTGCAGTAGCAATTGATAATCATTTTACCTTTAAAAGTTTCTCTAATTTTTGAGATTAATATAATTAAAAAATTAACTTCTTTTCTATATGTAAGTCCTTCTATAAACCATTCTTGATCCTTTCAAATTCATGGCCTTTTTTATTAATTTTTCTTTTATGCATATTATTATATGCATAATGTGTGTGTGATTCTAAACACAACCTGCTCAGTCTTTATAATGATACTTATACATATGTTTACAGGGATAACCATTTGGTAGTGTATAACTAATTATCATACTCTTCCCTGAGGAAGAGAATTTCTCTTTCTTTAAGCATCCTTTAGTTGCCAATAGTGCTTCATCTATGGTTGAGGTCTCTTGGAAATCTCCCAGTTCACAATATCATATCTATTGTCATATTGTTGTTATCCTTGCTCAGCTAATTTTTAAAAAGTCATGGTGGTGAGACATGGGTATTGCTTTTGACATTTTAGGAGATTGTACGACAGGAAACTTCTTGATCCTCTGGATCTTAAAATCTTTCTTTCCTATCTCCAATAATTTCCCCAAAGCCTCAGGTGAGGGAATAGTTCTATAGATGTACCCACTGGGACTGGGCTTTACAACTTTTTGTGGTTTTCTGTAAGGTTCTGAGTTTGTTGAAAATAAAAATTTTCTTAATGAAGGGTGGGAGCTACCTTTAGTTATACCCAGTTATGATGTCTATGAGTAGTAGATACAACACAATACAATGACCCTAATGATGCAATAATGATATACATACCTTAGCAAAACAAACAACAAACAAAACCAGCCTCTCAAAAGGGACTTCAGATATGTTCAACAGGAAAGAAACCATGTCTAGTGCTGGAAAACTGACCAACTTCTCAGGGCTAGTGAAGTCATGGATCCTGAAGGGGAACCTGTGACTCCTACTATATTCTAAATATTTGTTATTTTACATTTCATTTTGCCAATTATTTGAACATATTAAAATTAAAAAGCTTCATTTTGAGTCTACATGTTTATAATTAATTCTTATCTATGTTTTTATCAGTCTTTTGCTCCCATATTTTACACTTCTTATATGGCAGCAGTGTTAAATTTCCATTGACATTTTATTCTTTATTTCTCATTTTTGACAGTGACTCATAATATAGATCATAATAATACTGTATATATGATATATAACAATTTATTTTATGTAGACAAAGTTTCTTTGTCTTCCCATTGAATGTGAGTGTTTAGAAATGTTTTCCTTATATTTATCTATTGAAGAAATTGACTTGTACTTTCCTTTTTTAAAAAAAAGAAAATATTTTAAAGAGATTGATGGAAAACTTCTTATATATTGCCCTTCTATGAGACATCATCTTCATTATGGTTGGCATGTCCTTTTCCGGAGAGACAGAGAGAGAGAAAGAGAGATAAAATAAAAAACAAATAAATAAATAAATAAAATAAAATGACATGACAGGACAGGACATTTTGAGACAAGAACATCCTAAGGTTCCCTTTAGTTCTTTTTTTGTTGGTCATGTACTACTGGGTGTACACCCTACTATTTAAGAGTAGTTTGTTTACCCAAAGGCTCCTTGAAGAAAATTAAATGGTCATTTCTAAGTGAATATCAAATGAAGAGTCTTCTGGGCTTACCTGTTTTTTTTTTTTTTCAGCTCTAGAAGCCCAACTGGTGCAGATCTCTGTAGACCTTGTACATGTTGCCTCAGTCTCACTGAGTTTACATGTGCATGAGTCTTGTTGATTGAGAGGGTGTTGTTTTCTTTGCATCTCTTATACTCTTTCTGACTCCTCTTCTGCAGGTTTCCCTGAGCCTTGAATGAGGAGAGTTAATGGAGACACACCACATAGATCTGAGTATTCCAGTTCTCTCACTCTTTGAATGATGTCAGGCTGTGTGTTTGTCTCCATATACTGCAGGAGGCAGTGTCTTTAATACTGGCTGAATAAGGCACTCATCTATGAGTGTAACAGAACATCATTAGGAGTTTTTTCATTGATATGTACCTTTTTGTTTTTTAAGAAGAGTAGTATTTTGTTTATCCTAAGTCTCTGGATGTTTATTCCCAGGTTGTAGCTAACACAAACAGTATCAGGTATGGTTCCCTCTCATGTAATGGGCCTTATGTCATATCAAATATCAATTGGTTGTTACCACACTAATTGTGCCACATTGTTTTAGCATGCCTTTAAGGCAGTCACCATTATAGATAAAAGGGTTTGTGACTGGGTGGTACATTTCTTCTTTGGCACCCTGCAGAGTACATTCATGTACCAAAGATCAAGCACATAGACATAAAGCTTTTATGTAGGCATACACTGATTTCTCCATGTTAAAGAAGTTTTTGTTGGTATTGTCTACCAAAGACTCAAGCAAGTAGTGGTAATATTTTATGTAGGCATACATTGATTTCTCCATGTTAAAGAACTTTTGTTGGTGTTGTTTCTAGCAACATGACCTTGAAGTCAGTTTGTGAAGAGTAACTTCACAATAGTTTTTCAATAGCCTGTGGTTTGTGGGTTTTTTTGTTCTATTTTTGCTTGTTGTTTGGATTCCTATGGACCACTTTGGCTAACAACTCAAATAGATGTTATACAATTCCAGTACCAGAAGCTTCATTTGGATGCAAAATATGGCCAATTGGGATATTATTTTGGGATTTTTTTTTTTTTAGAAAATCTCCATACAGGTACATACTTTAGGAAGTTTCTTCTATAGTTGGTTTTTATAAGACTCCTTAAAATACTCTTAATTTGAGTTGTTTTCCCTTATTACAAACCTTATCCCCTCCTTCTCCCCCTATCCAGTTGACCCTCCATTCCATTGCTCCCTAACTCATAGATAGATATCTATTCTATTTCCCCTTTCCTAGGTAATCTATCTGCCCCTAATAAAGTCTTGCTCTATATCTACCCTTGAGTTTCTGTGGATTATAGCTTCGCAATACACAGCCACCCTAATCTACCAAGAAACAGAGAAAATTTTAGAAACCAAAGAAGGAAACCCATCCAACAAAGACAATACCAGATATAAGTACCTAGAATCAAAATCATGAGGGGCAGTGGCTATAATTATCAATTATAGCCTGGATAATATATCTTTATGAGTACAGAAACCCTGATGTAGAGGGTGCTTATGAGGAAATAAAACTGAAGACAAGAAAAGAATTTAAAAATAGCTATTAGGAATATGTTCAAGGTTCATAAAGAGAATTTAAATAATCTCTCAGTGAAGTCTGTGAAAACAAAACCAAACAGAATAAAATTATGAAAACAGCTCAGACATAAGAGAGGAAATAGAATCAATTTTTTTAAAAAAAACACAAACTGAGGGAATTCTTGTTATGAAAAATTTAGAAAATTCAACAGGAACATTAGAGGCAAGCCTCATCATTAGGATAGAAGACAAAATCTCAGCCATTGACAACACAATAGAACAAATAAATAACTTGTTGAAAAAAAAACCTTAACTAAAAAAAATCCAAGCACAAAAGTATCAGAAAATTTGAGAGCGTATGAAAGGATGAAACCTATGAAGAATAGGAATAAGGGGGGAGGAAAAAACTCAGATCAAAGGCATAAAATTTTTCAACAAAATCATGGAAGAAAATTTCTCCACCCAAAAGGATTTGCCTAACAATAGTAAAAAAATATGTATTAAAAACACATATACAACAAATAGACTGTAGCAGAAAAGAAATTTCCCATGGCACATAATCAAAACACTAAATGTACAATACAAAGAAAGAATATTAAGAGTTTCCATGGAAAAAGTATAAGTAACATATTAGTGGGCCTAATATAATAAGACTCGACCTCTTAATGGAGACTCTGAATGTCAGAGGGGCTTAGGAGATGCTCTACAATCTCTAAGAGACCAATGATGCAAGCCCAGACTACTATGCCTCATAAAATATTCAATCACAATAGATGAAGAAAGACAAATCACAATAAAGTCAAATTTAAGCAATATTTATCTACAAATCCATCAATATAGACAGCACTGGAAGTAAATACTCAATCTTAAGTGGATAAGCACATCTAATACCAACAAAGGGATAAATAATCTCAGTCCAGCAAATAAAAAGGGAAACAAAAGACATATACCACAAAAAATAACAGTAATCAACAGAGGCTGCTTATTGATATTTGTAAACACCAATGGTCTCAGTTTCCTACTAAAAATAAACAGACTAAGAGACTACAGACTAAGAGAAGCACATCTTAACAACAAGAATAGGCATCACCAGGTTTCTGTCTAACCTCTCAGTGGTCTTCTCTATCAAGATATCTATTTCTTTGTTCAACCTTTCTGTTGTTTCTCCCACTCAACTATCTTATTCTCTCATGATGTCTTCTGACTTTCCCTTGCTTCCTCCACCATGTGACCCCAACTTACTCAGGAGATCTTTTCTATTTCCCTTTTTCAGGGGGATCCATGGATATCCCTCTTATGTTCCTCTTGTTATCTAGCTGCCCAGAGATTGTGGATTGTAGCCTATTAATCCTTTGCTTTATGTCTAAACTCCACTTATGAGTACATACCATATTTATCTTTCTGGGTCTGTGTTACCTCATTCAGGATGATACTCTCTGGATCCATCCATTTTCCTGCAAATTTCAGGATGTCATGTTTTGTGTTACTGCTGAGATCTATTTCATTGTGTAAATGTACCACAAGTTTTTAACGCATTCTTTAGTTGAGGGTCATCTAGGTTGTATCCAGGTTTTTGCTATTATGAATCATGCTGTTATGAACATAGTTGAGCTAATGTCCTTGGGGTAAGGATTTGCATTCTTTAAGTATAATTATGCCTAAAAGTGTTGTTGCTCTATCATTGGTATTGATTTCCAGTTACCCTTGTACCACATCCCCTCCAGCACAGGTTATAATCTGTGTTTTTGATTTTAGCCATTCTGACAGGTGTAAGATGGTATCTCAGACATGTTATGATTTGCTTTTCTCTTATGTTTAAGGATGTTGAGCTATTCTTTGTCTTTCAGACATTTGAAATTCTTCTGTTGAGAATTCCCTTTTTAGATCTGAACTGCATTTTTAAATTGAATTATTTGATATTATGACTTCTAGATTCATGAGTTTTCTATATATTTTAGAGAAACCTGGTGCTAATGAAACATCCAAGCACCTGCAAGTTGTCCCTGCCCAGAACTCCAAGCAAGTGGAGAGGATGCCTAAAAAGGACTTCTCCTATAATCAAATGAATGGCCACCCTAATTTTCATTATAGAACCTTCATTCAGCAACTGATGAAGTCAGAAGCAGAGATCCATAGCTAAGAACTGTGTCGAGCTCCCAATCCAGCTGAAGAGAGAGAGAGAGGAGAGAGAGTATATGATCGAAGGGATCATGAGGAGTATACCCACAGAAAAGGAGTTATTGGGAGCTCACTAACTCTGAAATGACAGCTGAGAAACTATCATGGAAAAGAACTAAACCCTATGAATATGATGACAGTCCAACAGTGTGGGAAGTTTGTGGATTCTCTTATAAAAGAACCAGAGCTGTCCATTTCTCTAGGTTTTTCATTTTTGTGGAATAGAGATTTTCAAAGTATGGTCTGATAATTTTCTGAATTTCCTGGGTGTCTGTTCTTATGTCCCCCTTTTCATTTCTGATTTTGTTGATTTGGACACTCTCTCTCTCTCTCTCTGCTTTTAGATTAGTTTGGATAAGGGCTTATTTATCTTGTTGACTTTCTTAAAGAACCAACTCTTAGATTCATTGATTCTTTGTATTCTTCTTCTTGTTTCAATTGTGTTGATTTCAGCTCTAAGTTTGATTATTTCCTGCCATCTACTCCTTCTTGGGGAGTTTGCTTCTAATTGTTCTAAGGCTTTCAGCTGAGCCGTTAGTTCTCTAGTGTGGGATTTCTCTAGGTTTTTCATATAGGCATCTAATGCTATGAATTTTCCTCTTAAGACTGCTTTCATTGTGTCCCACAAGTTTGGGTACATTGTGATTCATTTTCATTAAATTCTAGGAAGACTTTGATTTCTTATTGAATGAGTAAGAAAAAAAAAAAACAAAAAACAAAAACCAGAGTTTATTTCTAGTGGATGAACTGGTACCTCAGAGCCCATTCCCTACAGAGGAACACCTTATTAAACCTTGATACTAGGAGGAGAAACTTGAACCTTTCTCAATTGGATATGCCTGACTGAACTGACTCACCTTGGGATTCGTTGCTATTCCTTGGGAATAGATGGGGGACCGAGGGAGGTAGAGGGAGGAGGGGAGAAAGGGAGAGCAATGGAGGGTATGAAAAAAAGCTTTTTAAAAAATTTACTAATAAAGAATAGACATCAGCCCAGAGTGAATGAATAGAAAAGGTATTCTAGACAAAGAGACCCAAGAATCAAGTTGGTATAGTACTGCATAAATTCTGATTGTAATAAAAGAAGTTCAGAACCAGATATTGAGGAAAGGATAAAATATCAGAGAGAGAAAGCACCACAGTCAAATCTCACCCATCTATCTTCCAGCTTCCTCACCCTTGCTCCTGGTTGCTTCTAAATTCTGCTGTTTTCCTAAGCCTTAAATATCCTTCTTGCCCACCTGTATGCTGTCCAGGTTAGAATTAGAGGTGTGAACTATTCTATTTGATAGTCAGCCTTAAACTCACTCACAGAAACACAGGAAGATCTCTGTCTCTGGAGTTATAGAATTAAAAGTGTAAGTCAACACTCCCAGCTTTCACAGACATGAAGGAAGTCCAGATAACAATAAAGTCATACTTTAAACCTGTACTCCATCAAAATAAAAGAAAAATCTAAAGTGAATAATTTTCTTGAGATGTATCAAATTTATATCAAGATAAAATGAGCAATTTAACTAAACCTCTAATCCCTAGAGAAATAGAAATAGTTATTAAAAGTCTATTAACCAAAAAGGGCCAGAACCACATGATTTTAGTGCAAAATTTTACCAGAAATTCAAAGATGAATTGGTACTAATAATCCTTAGATTATTCCACAAAATGATAGATAAATTGCCCAATATATTTTATGAGGCCACAGTTACCCTGATACAAGATACACAACATATACACACAAATCTCTCTTTGCTCACCTGTTTATGTGTACACACACTTATGTCTGAAATGAACAAGTAAGTTAAAATAACTCTATGAATAACTTATTTATTTCATAATCATTCACAAATTATCTCTCATTAGCTCAAATACTACAAGCTCATAAAAGACTTTAAAGTATCAACTCAACTAACTTGTGTTACTAGTTTTCAAAATTAGTTATAGGAACAATGTCTAAGGAACGACATATGGTAAGCACTGCCTTTGGGAACTATGAGAGAGCCTCTATTTATTCAGCAGTAGGGAGAGCCTTATAATCCTCCTCCCATGTTGTATCCTGACCTGATGACATTGTGTAGGCATGATCAGGAATACTGGACAGTGACTGTTGCTAGATCCTCAGGCAGACTTCAAGTTGGCTCATCTCTGGGCCTCCTTTTCTTCCTACATATCTACCCTTTTATGTATTATATGGGCTTTTAGTGGGAGCCAGAATTCTTTGCTCAGGCTATGTTGACCCCATCTTAGGAGGGTTCAACAACTGGACTGTGCCTGTCTTAGGTTTACCTCCTGAACAAGCTCTTACTTGTCACTGACTAGAAGCACTCAAAGAGCATCCATCCCTACAGAGATGCCAGGGTGTGTGGGAATAGGTGGTAGCTTTTTGAATTTCAGATAAACAGGCATGCACAGTTCTCCTGTGGAGAACTGTGGGGATACCTAAGAGCCATTAACACCTGACCAGTCAACTTAGTTGCTGCCTGCTATTGTTGAGTATGCTAAAGACATTTTAAAAGAATAGGGATTTATAATCATTAACTGCATGATAATCCTGCAGAATATGTTAGCATGCCAATCTCTTGAGAATAACAAATATGAGGGTATTGCGTTTACTTGTGGATGGTTCTATGTGCCCCATCTTTAGCCATTTTGCAACAAATCTCTTTAAGATAGACAGCTTGGGTTTAAGTATAGGACACTGTTCTTCCCATACCTCCTGATCTGAGAGCTATGTTAGTGATATGGTGTCAAGAGTCTTAATGGGGCTGGACCCAGGAAACAACAGCTCTTAAAATTGAGAGTGACTCACATGAAGGATAACTGTTCACGTGGTCTGTCTTTTCATGAACATTAATGACATCAAAGAAGGCCTTATCATCTGTAGTCAAAACAATACCCATATCCTCCAAAACATCTCTGCCCTAAAGTAAAAGGAAAAAAATCGGATAAGTCTTTCCAAAGAACTGTGCAGACTATTCTTTTTGACTCTTGTTAACCTCCTACTATGACGAGGGGTAGCAAGTCTAAACTTATAATGGGGGAAGCAGACTGCCTATATTTCTGTTAACATCTGCACTAGTATTTACCAAGCCTTTAATAACTTGTTCATGAAGATAGATGATGAGTATTGGAGAGTGTGGAAAAATGGACAGTGTCCAATTGATTTTTTAATTTCCAGAACCTTGTCTTACAGGCCATGCTAAGGAACAACTTGCCTGGAGCAAGCTGTGATCTGCAACACTTTGCCCAATAAAATCCCTAACTGCATCTTGAGCACTGGTTGTTACGCTTTTTCATGAGGTGGCAGCAATAACTCTGTAACTCTGTAGATGGCCTGGTTTGCTGCATCCCTAAGAAGATTTGCCTACTTGGAGTTCCATGGGTGTGTCATTCGCATGCTGACTATCCACAAAGAGGATATCCAGGGAACCAGTTAGGGCGGTGATGGGACCAATATTGGTGTCATAATCTCCTATAGCCAGTACACACTTGTGAATGTCCTCACTGTAAACTGCTGTGACCACATTGCATTAGACTGTAATATGTCCCATTCTTTCAGATCTTCAGATCCCAAGTCCAACAGACAAGATCTGCACAGATGAGCTGAAAAGTTGACAATTAAACAGTAAGCCTAACACATTTACTTTTAGTATTGGCTAGAACTATTTGTAACTTATAAGTGTAAAAACAAATTTTCCTCAAATTGTTTACCACTATATTTATGTACATATAATAATCACAGGTAAATATGTACATTCACAGATGATAGAACCACAATAATGCATAAACGCTGCTATGATTTTCTTTTATTTAAAAATGCTACATCTTAAAGAATTTATTTTGTCCATGTGACTATGTATGTTTGGGAGATAACAGCAGCATCTCTGATAGAGATCCAAGAAACTCTTGTGGGAGTTGTTTGGCTCTATTTTGTGAGTCTAGGGACCAAACCCGTGTAGTCAATATTGTCTATAAGGACTTTTTCATCCTAAGCTACCCTGTTGGTTTTTAGCTTTTTTCAAATAAAATGTGCATTAAAACTAAAAGAAAATAAAATATATTAAGTGGTGATTTTAATGTGCTGGTGGTAATAATCACAAATATAAAAATAGTATTTTATCAAATAATTTGTCAAATGTAATATAATGTGAAACAATATTTCAGAGTTTGGACTAACTTGAATGTAAAAATTCACTTTGGTTTTTTTGGATTGGGTAGAATTGGGGTCAACAATAGGCACCTTTGTGTTGAGAATTCTTCTACTTTATTGAGCCAAACTGTAAGTCAAAAGAATTTTAAAAGAAAGAAGGACATTAAAAATATGTTCAGTATTTCTCAGTTATCACTGAGTGAAAACATATGTATTTTAGGGAAAATTCTTTGATTTGAAATTATTAGTTTACACAAGCTGGAATTTAAACACAATATTAGTAGTGTGCTGCCTACCGAGTCTGAAGTCATTTTGATTAATTCCTTGCTCTCTACCTCATAAAATGGGCTTCAAAAGAACAGGAATATTCTTTGAGATGTGAAAATGGATAACAAAACAGTGAGAGAAAATTGAAGGTATAGAAACAATTGGCGCTTTTAAAATCTCCTTTACGAAAAGAAATAGTCATTTCTTTGACAAAGATGCAATCCTTTGTATTGTATTGATGAATGCCTTTTTCACTTGTTGATTTCTCAAAGTGTAGATAAAAGGATTCAGAAGTGGAGCCACTGAGGTATTGAGCAAGCAAACTCCCTTGGAGATAGATAGTCCCTGCTTGACTGAGGGTTTAACATACATGAAAATGCAGCTCCCATAGGAGAGGGATATCACAATCATGTGAGAAGAGCATGTAGAGAAAGCTTTCTTTCTCTGACTGGTTGAAGGGATTTTTAAAATTGTAAGGGCAATGCAGGTGTAGGATATTATCACCATTACCAAAGTGAGTAAGAGTATCACCAATGCTGAGACAAACCCCATCATCTTCAGGTGCTGTGTGTCTGTGCAAGAAAGCTGCAGGAGTGGAGTGGTGTCACAGTAGAAATGATCAACAATGTTGGAAGCACAAAAGTCAAGATTCAATCTTAACAGGAGTGGTGGAAAAATGACAAAAAAGCCAGCAAGCCAACAACTGAGGATCAGCTGCACGCAGACTTTATTGTTCATGATGGTCATGTAGTGTAGGGGCTTGCAGATGGCCACATACCTGTCATAGGACATGGCAGCCAGCAAGTAAAATTCCGATGCTCCAAATAGAAAAGCAAAAAATACTTGAGTTAAACAATTACCATAAGAGATGGTTTTGTCCCCAGTTGCCATAGTAACGAGCAACTTGGGGATACATGTTATAGTGTAGGAAATCTCTAAGAAGGAGAAGTTCCGAAGGAAAAAATACATGGGAGTCTTCAGGTGAGTATCCACCAGGGTGAGTGTGATGATGGTCAGGTTGCCAGTGATGCTGAACAGATAGGTAAGAAGCAGGAAGATGAATAACACAACTTTCCACTGTGGGTCATTAGTCAAACCTGCTAGGATGAAAACTGTCACTCTTGTGTGGTTCATCATTGTGATCCTCTGACTGTTAGTTGCTCTAAGTGAATGAGAGAGAAGAGTAAAAGGAGATTTTTTACTACAGAACTATACTAGAAATAAGTAGTGCTGAAGTACCATTGTCATTGCAAAGGCAAGATTTCAGATAGTAACATAGTACTCATTTGATCCAAAGAGATCTATACTAGGAAAATAGCTAGAGCTTCATGGTATTTAGACAAAAACAAAAATATTAATTTATAATTCTACTTGTGAATAACTTACATAATGGGGTTACTTTTCATTTCTCTTAAGGGAAAATTAAAAGACCTGAAAATGCTTTTATCTTGCTTGTATCTTAACATCGTGATAGTATTTTCTTTCTGTCCTCAATTAAAGAGGTTTGCTTGAATGAAACCTTAAAATTTACCTACAAATCCATAGTCACCTGAAGCACAGCAGGGTGGATTTTTATCTTTCTATTCTTTCTTCCTTCCTGCCCCTGCCCCATATGCATATAATCACAGGAAAAACACACAGGCATTCACATGCTATCTTCAGTATCTCAGGATAAAAGACTATCATCAATTACTTCATTTAATCAAGTTAAAGGATTTCAGTTCTATCACTGCTTTTATGACTGTTCTTATATCATGTTGAAATGAAGCCTAGTTATTCTTTATTTACAGATAATGCCACTAAAGTGTAAGAACATACTATTTGTTTCAAAGATTGAAAATCTCAATGACTTTTGAGATCTGTGTGCTCTGCAAAGCAGGAGGTGAGTTTTAAGAGCACAATGTATCATGAGTTCCATAACACAGTCCTAAGGATCTTGTGATTCCCTAAAATAAAGTAAGAAGTCCCTGGCTATTCTTCAGGTAAAGAAATGTAGAACTGAAGACATGCTCAGTGTTGCAGTCCTTCTGTACCACATATAAGGCTCCTTGTTTGACTGATCACAGGGAGAGTATGACATACCTCCAGCGGGGTTATTAGCAATATTACTTGCAGCTCAGGCCAGGGAAACAGATCAGTGCCTTGCTCAGCTGTCATCAGGGAAACTTCTCCATGCAACAGATGAGAACAAAATAGAGACCCACAGCCATACATGCAGTGAGATATCCTGGAACACTCAGCTCTAATGAGATATCTCCATGAAATCAATCCTGCCAGAGCTCACAAAACCTCAAAGAAGAGGAGACAGAAAGATATAAGAGCCAGTGGGGATGGAGGACACCAGGAGAATAATGTTCTCTAAGTCACCGTGAGTAAATCTCAGATTAACTCATAAAGACTCAAGCAGATAGCACAGAGCCTGCATCGGTCTGCATGAGGTCATCTGAATATGTATTATGTCTTCATTTTAGTATTCTGATGGGATTTCTGAATATTTGAACAAATTGGTCTTTGCTTCTTATGCCTTTTCTTGGGCTCTTTTCCTTCTGTTGGTTTTATCCAATTCCAGTGTGTTTGTTTTTGTTTTATCTTTCTATGTTTTATTTTATCATAAAAATATAATTTAAATGCTCCCAAAAAGAAACAAAATTGCTTGATTGTTTTCAGAGCTAGCATACAGAAGAAGTATGAAAAATAATTATATCCCTAGAGAAAATTCCTGGGGAGTCTTCATCATGAAACACATATACAAGTTAAATTTTTATGATTGGCGTGATATTGTCTAACAATACTTCCTGTCATAAGCTATCAAAATGATCATTTACTATCTTCAAAGTCTGCATTAATTCTAATAAAATAACTTTAACACTAATAAAAATAATAAAAGTAAATTATAAAAGGAAAATTAAACTACTTTCAATAATATTGAGTTATTTCAAAGAAAATAAACATAGATTTTATGATAGGTTAAGAAAAAGATTATCTAATATAGCAGCCTGAAAAGAAGCGAAGTGAGCGTCTCACTCACAACATCCTTTGGAATAAGTAACACAGTCTGCTGTTGTTGCTTATCTATGATGGCCACAATGTCACTTTGCAGGATGTGCCATTCATATTCAGGTAACTGTGAGGATGTCTCTTACAAAGATTTACACAAATAATCATAGCAGCAATGATAAGAATTTACACAGCTAAAACACAAATGTTAGTAATTCTACACTGAAGATCATTCTTTGTTGAACTTCAAAAACTACATACACCAATTCTTCCTTGACACACTACAACAAAATAAAGTTTACGCTTGAAATTTAAGTTATGAGTGAAACCTCATTTATTTATATTAGCAATTATGAGTATCTGATTAATATAAAAAGAAAAGAAATTTTTAGTTTTAAATTATCAAGTTATTTCATGGTCTTCTTTCATCTGCTTTTCTCTTGAGCCAAAATTCAAAATGCTGAATAAAAATATCTTGATTCTTACAAAACAAAACAAAATTAAATTAGATATAGCAGGCATTGCTTTATTTAAATTTAGTCAATATCAATTACTTTCATCTATTTGAATCTAACATCAGTTTGTCAAAAATCTTTAATACAAACATTTACTTGAGATATAAGAACAGTACCTTCAAAGAATACAGGATCTTTTACTGAATGTGAAGGTAGGCTGATGTCTAGCAAGCCCCAGTGATCCTTCTGGCTTGATCTCATACAGGATTTGGATTACTTACCTGGGCATAGTTATGCCCAGTTTTTTAATTCTGGTTCTAGGATCTAAGCTCATGCTACTCTACTTCTGAAATAAATGATATTTTTTGTTGAGGTGTCTCTTTACCACTTCCTTAGGAATACCTTGTCTCGGGGCCTCATCCATCTTTCTCTGCTTATTTTTCTATCTCAAGATAAGAAAGTTTCTTCATCACATGATTCTTCTATTATGCTCTTCTGAGCAATTGTATGAGATCAAGTGCCCATGGAATAATGTTTTTAAGGCTATGAATCAAAATAAATATTTGTTATCATAGTTCTTATATCAGATACATGGTCAATAAGGAAGAATTAAATGAGTAATTATACTTTAAGATAAAAGGAGAGGCAAAAATCACACTGTACAATTATTATATGTCACTTAAGACCTAATAAATTCTACCTGGTCAAAAATATATACATATACAAAGATCTGGGAAACACTTAGAAAATTATTGTTCATCTTTAGTCATCAGGTAAATGCAAATTAAAACTTCTTTTGAGATCCAAGTCAAAATGGTCAATATCAGAAACACAAGTGATGATGCATGCTATCATGAATAAAAAGAGATGAAGATATTGATTCTCAGCTTGCCAGAATGGTAGAGCTGATTTGATAAACAGTACAGAGATTCTTTATAATCTTAAAAATACATCTACTATATGATCCAGTTATAACACACTTCTGTATATATACAAAAGACTCCATATTCTAGAGATTCCTTTTTATTGCTCTGTACACAGTAGCCATAGAGTGTAAACAGCCTAGATGTACATCAGCTGATGACAAGGAAATCAAAATATGATTTATTTGCACGATATTATTCAATTATCAAAAATACAAAATTATAAATTTCACAGGTAAATGTAAAGGGCTAATAAATTTCCCAGGTAAATATAAGGAGCTAGAAAGAATAATTATGAGTGAGGTATTCTAGACCCAGTAAGATAAATATCACATTTTTCACTCTTATCTTCTGATGTTAGCTTTGAGTCTTCCAGTTTGCATAGTTTACTTAAGATACCTGTAGAAAACATGGATGCTCACAGATAATAGTTGGAAGAACCAGGAATGCTACCTATGCAGAACTGTCTTCTCAATTGAGAAAATAGGTGTTTTCTACCCAGAGAGCTGGGAGTGAATGTTGCTACTTACCTGGTGATTTTTGCTATTTGTATAATCATACCTCACTCAAATTCCTCACAACTTTTATCCCAGACTATTCTTCCCTTGTTTCTCAGCCAATGGAACCCATCCTTAGGGAAAATGTCACATATACTTTAAAGCCTGCTGACCTCTACAGTATTCTGGTCAGAGAATATAACAGATCCTAGGCCCTTAATCTATAGAACCCATCTTCATAGTCACATGTGATTTTAAAAGTTTCAATGTGCTTTATTGTGCTAATGGGATTAAGATAGTTGTTACAATGAAACCTTTTTTTTTTCTAAAATTACACTGTATAGAAGTGTCTAAAGTAAACCACTTGGTATGAGACTCCAGAAGTTTGAACCAACACAGGCTAAGTCAAAGAGATACAGGCTTGCAATAGTGGAATGAGCTGCATGGGAATAATAAAGCACTTTCTGATTGAACTTAATTCTAGTTCTACAAGATGAAACCTTATGTGGCATGTCAGTATCAGGCCAATAACCTAGAGATATAAGGGACATAGGCCATAGAATAGAATGTGTTACTCTTGTGCTGCTAAATTCCATTTGAGGAATAATCTCACTGAATATGAAGCTCTTAGATAGAAGTTGTCCTTCATTTAAAAATATATTTTTGATAGTTTTGTACATGTATATTATTTAGGAGAGAATAGATTTGGATAACTGTTTAATTTGTACAATTTTTTGAATACTTGTATTCAGACAAATAAGACTAATC
>PVIH01021041.1:0-30751 GCA_004025045.1 Sigmodon hispidus | reverse complement strand
CTTTATATTATTATTATGAATAAAGTCACATTTTCTATCTGTGTATATCCTTGTTCAAGGTCCCTTCACCCTCCCATCCCCTCAAAGACTCTCTCTTCTCCACATCTCCCCATCTCCTCCCCAGAAAGGGCAGGAGGTCCCAAGGTCCCAATGTCACAATATGGCTTCGTTCAGCATCCACTCCTGGCAGATCCAGTTTACTCACCCCAACATCAAGACTGAGTCAGGTGTTCCTCTAGAGGGAGTGGGATGCAAGGTGCCAGCCCAAGATGTTTTGGATCACAAACTGTTCAGTGGTTGTGGTTTGCAGGTTGGACATGCTTTGATTTTTGCATTTTTGTTTAGAGTTCACTAATGAGTGAGTACATCCCCTGCTTATCTTTCTGGGTTTGAGATACCTCGCTCTGGAGGATATTCTCCAGATCCATCCATTTTCCTGCAACTTTTAGGATATTATTTTTTCTTACTGCTGAGTAGTACTGCATTATGTAGATGTACCACAGTTTATTAATCCATTTTTCAGTTGAGGGACATCTAGGTTTTTTACAGCTTCTTGCTATTATGAATAATGCTGCTATGAACATGGTTGAGCTAATGACTTTGGAGTGCAAATATGCATCTTTAAGGTATACACCCAAAAGTGGTATTGCTGGAACCTTGGAGAGATTGATTCCCAGTTTTCTGAGAAACCGCCATACTGTATTCCAAAGTGGCTGAACAAGTTTACACTCCCACCAACAATGGAGGAGTGTTCCCCTTGCTCCGCATCCTCTCCAGCATAGGCTGTCCTCTTTGTCTTTTATCTTAGCCAATCTGACAGGTGTAAGGTGGTATCTCAGAGTCATTTTGATTTGCATTTCTCTGATGGCTAAAGAAGCTTAGCACTTTTTCACGTGCCTTCCAGCCATTTGTAATTCTTCTGCTGAGAATTCCCTTTTTAGTTTTGAACTACATTTTTTGATTGGGTTATTCAAGGTTTTGGGCTCTAGTTTCTTTAGTTCTTTGTATATTTTAGAGATCAGTCCTCTATCACTTTTAGGGTTGGTGAAAATCTTTTCCCATTCTGTAGGCTGTCATTTTGTCCTATTGACAATGTTCTTGGCTTTACAGAAGCTTCTCAGTTTCAGGAGGCCCCACATATTTGATGTTGATCTTAGTGTCTGTGCCACTGGTGTTATATTTAGGAAGTGGTGGCCTGTGCCAATTTGTAGAAGTGTATTTCCTACTTTCTTTTCTATCAAGTTCAGTGTAGTTAGGTTTATGTTGAGGTCTTTGATCCACTTGGATTTGAGTTTTATGCAGGGTAACAGGCTTGGATCTATTTGCATTTTTCTACACACTACCAACCAGCTATGCCAACACCATTTGTTAAAATACTATCCGTTTTCATTGAATATTTTTAGTTTCTTTGAGAAAGATCAGGTGTTCATAGGTTTTTGGGTTAATGCCCGGATCCTCAATTTGATTCCATTGATCCACAAGTCTGTTTTTATGCCAGTACCAGGTTGTTTTTACTACTGTAGCTCTATAGTATAACTTGACATTGGGGATGGTGATGCCTCCGGAGGTTCTGCTAGGTAGAGTCTCAGATCAGACGCTAGGATTTGACCCTGGTCCTGGGGAGGGACTTTCCAGATGGGTGGTCCAGGTGCTGGAATCTGCTCACCTCTGACAGGGTCTGAATTTCAAAGTCCTCAGTCCTTCTCTGCTGGCACCCCCTTATTTTTTTCTAAAGGCATCATAGAGGTCATAAACCAAATAGACATTTGAAAATCAGGGGTGAAATGAAAGAAAATTATAAGGCTCCATTCCTTAGCTGGAGGTATCATTTGTGTTTTCCACAAAAGTGAAGTTTATAATTACAAACACAGCTTAACTAGTCTAAGAATTCTCTGAAATCTCAAAAGAAAAGAATTAACAGTATTAAAGCAGTCCCACTTTTAGGTTTATTTCCAAAGAAAACTGAAATCAGTATGATAAAACAATAACAGTGCGCCTACTACCCAGCACCATTGCCAGCAGCTCAGACATGCAATCTCGGCAGCTGTCAATCAACTAGGAGTACTCTAACATAGGCATGAATGAAGAAAGGGTATTATGTATACAAATTCGAGTTAGCCTTAAAATAAAAAGTGGTTGCAGGAGATAAATCCCAAAGAAATGTGGGGGGATGATCCTGGAATATAATATGCTAAATGAAATAAGCCAAGTACCAAAGGACAGACACTCCATGATCTCAGAGACGTAGACTCTAAAAATGTTCAACATGGGGCTGGGGAAATGGCTCTGTGGTTACAATATCTCATAAAAGAGAGAACCAGAGTTCAGAGTCCCAGAACCCATATAAATGCCTGGCAAGCATGGCAGCCTGACTATAATTTCAGATGGCCTCAAAAGGCAGCAACAGGAAATCCCCAGAGCAAACTGGCTAGCAAAACTAGCCATATTGGTGAGTTCCAGGTTTGATTTAGAGATTCTATCTCATTAAATATTGTAGAAGTGCTACTGAGAATAATTTCAGATACCAATCCTTAGTGCTCACATTGATGGGCATTCATGTTTACAGCCCCACCACAAAACACACACACTCACAGACACACATACACACACTTGCATGTGCATGTGGTAAAAGAAAACAATAAACAAAAATGTTAAACTCATAGAAAAAGAATTGTAGAGTGATGCTTCCCAGAGGCCAGGGCATGGGGTTAGCTGGTAAGAAAAAAGCTGATGATCAAAGGTTCAGTTTTGCAGTTTACAGGATAAATAAGACTGAGTAATTCATTTTACAGTATGGTGACTAGAATACCTAACAATGCATGGTATATTTCAAAATTGCCAGAGTAGATTTAAATGCCTTTACTACAGAAAATACACAAGGTGATGAATTTGTTCATTAGCCTCATCTGATCATTTCATATTGTAAACATTTATCAAAATGTTTGTCCCCCATAAATTAGTGCAGCTGTTATTTGTCAACTAAACATCATTTCAGAAAAGCCTTTTGCCTTGCAGCATAGACACAAGTGGACAGTGAGAGTAGGCTGTTACTCAATGATGAGATAAAAGACCATGGCTGGGAGACAAAAGGGAGAGAGCCCACAGTGACTAAGCTGTTGTGGATGCAAGAGACAGGCTCAGCTGGGTAAACTGCAAGAATGAGGGGAAGAAACGGACAGGGAAGAGATACCAAATCCACACTGAGTGTTTTCATAAAAGAACTACTTGTCTTGAAGAGAAGGTCCTAATAGTCCTGTGGATAACATAATCTTTGTAAGTCTTAAAGTTGCATTATGTGTTAACATTTTTCCTCTTGTGGTAAAAGCAGAAAGAAGTTGGTTCACAGTGAGAAGGCACCTAACTGAAGTGAAAGACCATCTTGCAGAGAAAAAGTTCAAAGGTAATATAGATGAATACCAAGCGAGTCTTTAGATCAATGTAAGAAGGATGTGCAATTGGTCAAATAAAATTGAAAGTGCTTTTAATTCTTTATCAGAGGAGTCCCCGCATTTGCAGTTATTGAAATATCCACTAAACATCTGAACTTAGAAATACACCTGCTAGCAAGACTCTTGATAATGTTGAGTATTAAAAGATGAGAAAAGAGAGAAGAGGGATTTATATGTATCTGTAGTCAGTGAGGGGGCTATTCAAGGCCACATTTGAGATGACATAAGAGCAGGGACATTATATTGACATCCTGGGGAGTTAATTAGCCACATGGAATTGCAGTTCATCCTCCATAGCACAGGTTCCTGTGGAGAAAAGAAAAACACTGAAATCACTTTCACCAGGGATGTGATTTGTTTGCACAATAATTGAAGCCTCAGTTTACCACACAAGTAAATGCTAAGACAAGAACCATGTATCCTCTGAGGTGTCACCTAGCTCACCCCTTGATTTTAAAGGACACTTGAGGAGTGACCAGGTCCAGTGTGGTTTAGAAAATCTTGCTCTATCTTGCTCCAGAAGTTCCCTCTATTTAATGTCTTGCTCAAGAGCACAGATGTCCCTTTGTCCAGGATTCTCTGAGATACATGTATGCCTTCTCTCCCCTCTTTTCCCTGGAAGATCCATCATACAGTACAAGGCACCTCTCACTTCAAACCTGTCTGTAGAGCCCATTTTTATTACTGTAGTTTTAGAAAATTATAGAAAAGGAGTTTCATTTCTATTGCTCAGAAGCCTTAATAAAAGGGAAAAAAAGAAGGAACAGGGAAGAGGAAGAAGAGGAGAGGGAAGAAGAGGAGGAAGAAAAGGTGGTGGAGAAAGAAGAGGAAGAAAAAAATAGAAGAAGAAGAAGAAGAAGAAGAAGAAGAAGAAGAAGAAGAAGAAGAAGAAGAAACTGCTGACCCTTGAGTAGAATATCATATACATCATCCTCTCTTTTCCCTTATATACAGGCATGTTCACTTTGATCATTTTATTTATGAAGTACCATTCAACTAACTTACACACTGTGAACAGTAAGCACACGCACTTTTTAGCTGATCATGTTGCTATATAAACTTGAAGCTCAATAGCCAAAGGTGCAGGAGACTGTGTCTGGTTTCTCAATCACATTCTATTGTATTATAAGCCTTTCCACCAGGGTGATCCATAATGCCTGCAATGAGCTGTGTGTTCTTTCACATACTTTACCCAGTGTTTCAGTGCCTTTTCCTTGGTGCTGCTAAGATCAGGAGAGCCTCAGGGAGGGGTGGAAGAGATTGGAAAATATAAATAACAAATCAAAAATTACAATTGATTGGATAAACAATTTCCCTTAGTCTGGTTCTTAATAAGTGATTGATTTTATGATCAATATTCATTATTTCCCAGAACATACCAAACTGCTTATTGAACAAATGAATGGCTGAAACTACAATGACATAGAATCAAAAAGGTGAACCAATTTCTTTAATAACATGAGTTGAGCAGACCATCTCATCTTAGCTAGTTGTTCCACATCAATGCACTTCTCTGTGTAGCCCTTTGGAAAAAGGCTGGAGTTCAGGGAAACAAGGGAGGTAATTCATCACTCATTAAAAGAAGTGGGTTATTAGAGCATTGTATGGAAGAGTAAGGACTAGCTTGCTCTGTGTCCATTTGAAATAAAGTCTCCAAGTATGTAGAGACTTGAGGGGTGGGATCAGACTGTGTTCCTGTAAATGGGCTGGCACTTTGGAGCCCATTTCCTGCAGAGGAGTGCCTAACCCAGCCTTGATATTGGGATGAGAAAATCAGACCTGCTTAATATGGATGTGCCATGCTGAGCTGATCCACCTTGGGTCTTCCTGCCCTTTTGGGAGAGGGGTTTGGGATGGGGGGGGCGCTGAAGGCAGACTGGGAGGAACTGGGTGAGCAGGGGGATACATGGAAAAAAAGACTTTTTTGAAAAAAAAAATTTAAGTCTTCAAGTTGCTAAATCAGGCTCACCGAAAGCTATTCCTTCTGCTCTCCCTTTATGATCCAGGGAATAGAACATAGCAGCTTGTACATATTCACCAGATGCTCTACTCCTGAATTATATACGTCATCAATAGGAATTGCTTCTTTGAAGTTGGAGGTACTTTGTAGACACAAAGTGAGTCAAAAAGCCAGGGTGTGTATACTTTCTAGAAATATGGTTTTTAACTTAAATTCTCAAATTTGGGGAGCTAACTAATGGAGTGTATAACTGTAGTCCAATCAACTTCTTTGACAACATTTGGTTGCTTGTGTTAGCATCGCTGTTGAAGCATTCTACCAAACTTATTAGTTCTGGTAAACTATTCCAACCATCCACCATGCTGTACAGTGTGGTTCCCTTTATCATCTTAAAATAAAAGCTGATTTTAAAATTTTATTTTTAAATGTTTTTTTGGTTTTGTGTGTGTGTGTGTGTGTGTGTGTGTGTGTGTGTGTGTGTGTGTGTGTTTTCCAGTGGCCCCATGGCTATGGAGAGGTCTTGAAGAGATAAAATTATGTGGTCAGCTAATGCTAGCACCAACTGTACCAAAGTGATGACATTGTGTGAAGAAGGAGTGCTTGTTAGGGCCTCTCATAGGTCATCCCCACTCATAGGTGAGGCTCTCACTATGGTTACTATGACAACATTGCTCCTCCTACTCTGCCTGGGAGTAAGAAAGGAACTACAGTACCTTATTTAATTCTATAAGGACTGGTTCTCCTTTCTCATCTCTCAGGTAACTGTTGCCCAGTATCTGTAGCAAGTGCCTAATTACACAACTCTATGAGAGAGTTGCTGGAATGATCAATTATGAAAGCAACAAATGATTAACTAGTTTTTTAAAAAAAAAAGAGAGAGAGAGAGAGAAAGAAAGGAAGGAAGAAAGAAAGAAAGAAAGAAAGAAAGAAAGAAAGACCACCACTTAAAGTCAGTCATCCAAGGCTTATCTAGCCTACTTAGGAAGATCTCATTAAGTCAGATTCCCCTAATTAGAAATTAGATAATTCTGACAAGAGCAAAGCAAAGTTTACCTTTGTACTGTCTGCTTAAAAAAATGTTTTTGTGAAGTAAAGAAATAACAAAAACAAGTCATAATGATCTTTCTAAATCTAAAGTTTTAAGATAGATGCAATGTGTGCCTAAGAGTCCTGACAAACAGTTGTCAGCTTTCACACTGCTCATAAACCTCCACCTACAGAGAATACTCCAAGGTTTAATTGTAAAACATCCTTATCTATCACCAAAAGAAAGTCTCGGTAAAGACTTTACTAGGTAACATAATTGGAGCCTGGTTGTAATTAAAGCTATTTTAATATATGCATAAATGTCTCATTTATACCACATCATCAGGAATTCATACAAGTGAAATTTCAGACAACCAAGATATTTATTTTAAGAAGCAATACTTATTTATTTTAATTAGGGAGGTGTGGCACCATGATTAAACATGAATGCTGAAGCTGAGTTGATTTCTGTACCTTGGGCAAAGTAATGTGATTTTGCTGTATTTTTATTTTGTTTGGTTTTGTTCTGTTTTTGTTTTTAAACTTGAGTCTCAGTCTGTGAAATGGGAATGGTACCAGTAATGCTTGCTGAGGAAGTTTTTAGGTTTTAATGAAATAATGTATTTCTTAAAGCTTTCAGTCAATGTGTATGTCAAAGTAAATGCTCAGTGAATACAGATTGCCATTATCTAATATTTCCTGAAATAACTTACAAAAGCAAAACAAAATTTTTGTGGACTGGAAGAGATGAAGCACTTGCTATGTAAGTATGAAAACCTAAATTCAGATCCCCAGAACCTAGATAAAGCCAGACATATGTCTACAATCCCAGGGCTTCTAGACAAGATGGAAGGTGAACACAGGAGAAGCCCCTGAAAGCTTGCAGACCAGCTGCCCTGGCACACAGGGGCAGAAACAGGAGGCATTAAGACCCGCAATATACACAGATTAAAAAAGAAAGAAAAAAGCACACATTGCATAATCATCTGTCCTGTCAAATAATACACCCAGCAAAATTTAACCCATTGATATCTTCAAAATCAGTGTCAATAGCGTAAATTACTATTCACTTCTGTTTCAATAAAGATATCAAATTGTCACATTTCCCCTGACCTCATCTCTCTTTCTGTGACTGTTCATTATCTGCCAGAAGAATATACCTAATATTTCTATGACATTTTATGCAGAGTGGTCCAGGTGAGGTTCTGCAGGGTGTATTCTCCTACAATTAAGTATACTCTGTGCCTTCTAGAAGCTACTTTTCTCAATGATAGTAAGAACTTTTCACACTCTGTAAATTCTAGAGTCTAATCTCTATCTATATTTGAGTTTTCTAAGTGACATATAATATAGTAAACACCTATTATTCATCTCTCTGAGCAATGGTCACACATTTTAAAAGCCTTGGTTATTTACTTAATATCTATCTATCTATCTATCTATTTATTTATTTATTTATTTATTTAAAGTTCTGTGACTGAATTTTCACTGTCACTGTCCACCTTCCAGTTAATGACATTCTACATTATTTATTTCAATGAATCATGGAGTCCTTTTAATTGAGAGAAGTCCATTATAGTCAATGATGTATTTATGTTCTATGCAAGGCAGTAAGTAACTGGTAATGTGTTCTTTTTCTCTACCACCCACTTGCATCTATGAGTTATATTCATCTAAAAATAAGTTTTGAAGGATTTGGGAGTAAAAGTATTTCCTTAGTTCTTCATCATCTAAATCATGTGATAAGATTTGTAGACAGCAATGCCTTTAAGCATGGGGAGTGGGTTACTCCCATGATTTTTCACCCATCATCATGAGGTTCAACACAAATACAATATAAACTTTATTTTGCATGTGGTGTTTGTGATATCATAGGATAAAAAGCTGGGGTAGTACTCAGAATTCATGATATACATTGATATAGTTTTACTTGGGAATTAAGAGAGTGATATCTAAAGAAGAACAGACTGACATAAAAAATGTGTTCTAGAATATTGTATAATAAAATTCCCATCACATTCCTCTACATGTCAAATTTAAGGAGGCATCATCTAGTTGCATGATCCAAATATAGTCATTCATGGTGGTGAATATGGCAAGGATGTCAAGCTGGTAGTGTTTTTTTTGTGTGTGTGTGTGTTTTCTGGTAGCATGCCTCAGGAAAAGATGAGCAGGACAACAAGATAGGCATGAATGGAAGCAATGAAGTGATGTCAATGCCAGTTAAAAGTTAAAACATTTGAGTGCATAAAAGAGAATCCACTACCCACTTTTTCTTCTGCCAGACTCAAGACAAAATAAGAGAAGAAGGCTCCACACTTTCATGAAGAGTTATGGAGCCTGAAAACACTGCTTTTTTTATTCACCTGTATTGGAGCACAACTGGTAACCATTTAAACTGAACATCTGACTCAGCCTTCTCCACTGGAAAATGACAGTTAAAAATACTATACTATCGTCAGTGATTGCCAGGCTGTACCCATAATCCAGGGCAGAGCTATCAAAGGGCTATCCTTGAGATGCATGATCCCCTTCTACCAAGCCCTTCATCACAATTCAAGCTGTGTCCTGTCTCATGTTCAACTTCACCATGTCCTGGTGGCCCAGTATACAAAGTGACTATTAGAAAACTGCTAAATGTATGTGTGTTATTCTTATAGCTTACAAAACTTGCATATTATCTTTTGAGCCTCTAAATTCTAATAGGGCACTATCATTAAGTGCCAAAACTATTTGCCTGACTCATGTTCTTAACCTATAAAAATCTAGTTTTAAACAGGTTGAATTAATTAGTCTTGATGACATAATTATTTCCAGAACTTGCATCACTTGGAGTGGTATGCATTCTGACAGGAATCAATACTATGAAGGGAACTTCAAGTCTCACATACAAAAGATGATATAATTGAGTAGAAAAAAAATTATTCTTATACATAGTTGTATCTTCCCATACAAAAATAAGGTTCCATCTTACTTTATTGACTACAATATCCTTACTTTGTCTGTCTTGCAAATAGCCATATGTCACATAAGCTGTAGGAATTGACTGGTATAAGGACAGGAAATGCACAATAGAAGAGGGACATTGATGGAAAGCCTCTCATGTCATCAGCCTGATGGCTTGTTGTGAAGCAAAGCAGTTTGCTTAAGCCTCCTTAAGAATGTGGGTATATAACGTAACAAAGCAGAAACTAAACTACTTCACAAGTGGATGGAAAGAGTTACACATTTATGCCCCAAAATACCTTGTCACTGTCATCATTCAGAATCCAAGGTATCAAAGTCTTCCAGCACTAACAACAATCATGTCAAGCAAAAAGCCTTTAAAATGTAGTAAACTATTTATAGCTCTTAATAATGAGATAGGAAGGGCCAGCAAGCAACACTTATACTACACAAAGGTTAGTCATTTATCCCATGAACAAGAACTATAAAAATCTTATGACATTTCAGTGTAAGTTAGTATTCTTTTTATAAAGGCAAAAGGTATAAATTGAAGGCTTTACCTTGAATAGAATATACCTAACTTAAGGTTTCACTCATTATTTTAGTTGTAGATTTAAAAAAATGTTATTTTTTTGTTAAAAACTAAGACTCAAGAAAGAGCTTATGGGTACTAAAAACCATTTCTATTGTAATATAATTTTACCACTGAGAATGATGTGTTTGCCATCTATAAAAAGCTCCCATCTCCTCACACTTCTTAACAACTTGAAAACAGAATATTATAACCTGTTTCAAAATTCTAGAGCTCAAAACTCTCAGAGGAATTTAAATTCATTTTTTTAAAGTAAGAATGTATATATTCTAATTAGTTTGCAAAGACAACTGACATCTGAAGGTGAATATGTGCTCATTAGGAACAATAAGCAAATGTCTTTCTAATGATCAGGACAGATTAAAACCAGGAGACCATGAATGGTTTATACAGCCACCAGGATATTTTTTATTGTACTTCGTGACTATACATGTTGATTGTTAACCTGGCAAGATGTAGAATCTGCTGTGAGACACACCTCCAGACATGTCTGAAAAGGATTTCCTAGACACTTTTAACTTAGGTGAGAAGACACATAATAACTGTGGGTACCAGAACTCCACAGTCGGGAGGCAGAGTGACCTGACCATCTACCTCCCATTCCTACCATCTTTCTTGCCATGATAGACCCCTTCCCTTCAAATTCTGAGCCCAAACAAAAACCCTACTCACTTATGCTGCTTTGTCAAAGTATTTCATCACAACAATAAGACAAGCTACTGAGGACACCTGAACTTTGATAAAATGGTTTTTTTGTAACTGTAATTCAAACAAAATTTTGAAATAACAATGTAGACCCAGATACTGTATCATAAACTATTAAACAAAAATGGTAAAAAAATCAAATTAGAACAAATAATAATCACAATAATTTATGAAAGAAATAACAATTATGCTATTACTTAAAATATTTTACTTTAGTTTGCCTCTGACATGCAAATTATTTAGATATATTCTATTATGTATCCACAGACTCATGCAATAGTACATCTATAATTTATAAACACACATACATACATACATAGAGATAAGTGCTCAGAAAAAGGAACATTGAGTAGTTCGGAACTTTGTAGCACTTTTTGTGGGGGTGGTTCTCTAAGTTGCATATTCCATTTTCTTAAATAACACTTCATGGATGTCATTTTAGACTACTAGAAAACAGGAAAAGCCTGGCCACATGAAACCCTTTCCTTTCATTTCAAAATTTTGTTTTTGTTCTATGAATGTATGAAGCCTCCTATTCCATCTTAGAACTGAACCAAGGAAATGTGTGATTTTTCAAAGGCAAAAGTAGAAGTCAGTATAGCTCTTGTTCAGCCTTTAGTGAACAAACATTTCTTTCTTTCAAAAGTTTGTCTTGAAATCCTACAGCATCTGTCCCAGGTGCTCTTGAAAGCAGGACCCATCTCATGTGTCCTTTACCTGCACAGAACATACAGGAAGTCAAGCCTGGAAAGAAACCACCAGCAGCCACTTTGTGAAGGAGTTCCATGAAGTGTCCCTGCCCCTTGCCTTTAAATTTCAGAGAGAAACACACCTGTGGTTTTAAAATATCCCTCAGCATGTCATCCAAAGATGTTCCAGCTTCAGCTGCAGACGTTGTGCAGGCAGTTGCTATTCCAGTTACTCTATTCCCTCCTCAGTCCCTCTGTTCCTCTGCCCACACATTTCACAGAGACAGCAGAAGCCACCAGGCACACAGCTGCCACCAAGCAAAGATGGTGATTTTAGAGACTTTTTGGGGGGATGCTTTCCTAATGCCAGAAAACACAGAATCAAAGAAAATTAGCCTTCTGACAGTCGCACAGAGCAAAGGAGAGATCAAGGTCACTTCTGTACTCAGTTATGGGAAAGGGCGAGTGTTTTAAGATCTGTTTTAAGGACTTGTGATTCAGGAGCATGTTCTCTGAAAATATGGAGACAAAATAACTCATACCTTCCAAATCATGTCAATGTATTTTCCTGGCAGAGGTCTTGAGTTAATGTTATCCTCCAGGCCCCTTGTCTGGTATGTCCAAAAAAATTCTATCAGAGAGTGGTAGGAAATTATAGTGTAATGTTTTAAGATGAAATCTGTAAGTAAAGGAAACACACTACTAGTCTTTCCCATTATCATCCTTGTCTTAGAGTACGAGCACACAGAACCATGAGAATGCAGGTCAGTCCACCCATTAGCCGGTGTGGCTTATAGTTTAAGGTTAGGAAATAGGCAGCACTTGATGCCCATGCATTGTTATGTCTTTGGAATGTCTTAGTAAATGTTTGTAATTTTTTTATTAGCTCCCCATTACCTATAGTTCTAAACTTCTGTGGGATGGTCCTGTCATCCAGGTATTTAAAGTGAAGAATGTGAGCTTTGGGCTAGATGAACCCCCAATAAGAAGGCTCAGCAAGCTACCAGCTAAATATCTATGGCGGTTTGAATAGGAATGGCCCTAACAGATTTATATATTTCAATGCTTAGTCATCAGGGAGTGGCATTGTTTGAGAAGGATTAGAAAAAACTAGAAGGTGTGGCTTTTTTGAAGGAAGTGTGTCATTGGGAGGGTGGGCACTGAGGTTTCAAAAGTTCATACCATGGCCAGGTTCTCTCTCTCTCTCTCTCTCTCTCTCTCTCTCTCTCTCTCTCTCTCTCTCTCTCTCTCTTTCTCTCTCCCTCCCTCCCTCCCTCCCTCCTTCCCTCCCTCCCTCCCCCCTCACTTCCTCCTTTCCTTTCTCCCTCTTTCCCTCTCTCTCCATCCCTCCCTCTCTCTCATCCTCTCCCGCCCCCACCTGTGGATCTAGATATCTAGATATAGCTCTCAGATACCATTCCAGGGCCATACACACTACCACGTTCATACTCTGCACCATGATAAAAATGGTCTAACCTTCTGAAACTGTAAGCCAATCTCCAATTAAATGCTTTTGTCTTTTTACAGCAATAAAATAGTGATTAAGACAAAAGTCATAGGTGATTTCTCTCTAAGAACTGATTTTATTCATCTGAGAACAACAGGGAAGAGAAACAGATACTTTAAAGATGGCTAGGGGTAACAAATTTGGGTTCCATAAACAAGAACTTAGTAGCATACTGTCTTAGTTACTGATCTGTTGCTGAAAAAAAAAAATAAACAAGGCAACTCTTATAAAAGAAAGAATTTAATTAGGGGCTTGTTTGTTGTTTCAGAGGTTTAGTCTGTGATCATCATAATAGGAAGCAGAAAGGCATGGTACTAGAGCAGTAACTGAGTGCTTTCCATCCTGACACAAAGGCAGAATAAAGACAGAAGCTGGTCCTGGCATGGGCTTTTGAAATGTAAAAATAATACTGACAGTGACATACTTCCTCCAACGAGACCATAACTACTCAATAAGGCCACACCTCCTAATCCTTCCCAAATAGTTCTAATAACTGATGTCTAAGCATTCAAATATATGGGCCTTTGGGGGCTATTCCCATGTAAACCTGTGGTGGTGATATGGTACATATTTAATAAAACCTAAAATATCCAGAGACAACACACAGTCAAAACCTAGGCAGACAGCTCAGGAAGTTCTTGATCTTTGAGTACAAGGACAAACAGCTGGGATTCAATAGCACACACCTTTAGTCCCAGCTCAGGGAAAGCCTGGGAGTGTTGACCTATACCCTTAATCCCATAACTGCAAAGACAGAACTTTCTGTGTTTCTGTGAGTTCAAGTCTGACTACCAAATACAGTAACTCCTGCCTTTAATCCTAACTTGGATGGGATATAGCTGACAAGAAGGGTATTTAAGGTGGTGAAGGAAACCAGCATAAGAGAAACAACTAGGAGCTAGGCTGAGGAATATGGAAGACAGCTGGGTGAGACTTGACTGTGTTATTTCCTCTCTCTGATATTTGGCCTTTCCCCAATATTTGGCTCTGAATCTCTTTCAATATAATCTGAATTTGTGCTATAAAAACCACTACACTTGTCTAGCACACAGGAACTATCCAGTCAACATTAGCTATCATCAGACACTACTTTATGCTTTCTCGATGGCCTGCCTCACTCCTTCATCTGGGGGCTGCATTCATTGAACATGGCTGTGCTTGTTTTCTTTCTGTAGGAACGGGCGGGGCAGAGTACCAAATACTAAAAGAAATGAGTATTCACCAAGAGAGGCACTGCTTTGGGCCCAAGTGCATAATCCCTGATGCATTACCACAAGCATCTTCTGTTTCAGAAATTAGTCAGATTATTTGTGTTGGTTTCATGAGTGAGAAGAGACCACACACTTGCACTACCAAGGCCACACGAGGGTTTATTTAAGAGAGTTCCCAGGTGGGTACAGAAACAGAAAAGCAGGACAGAAGGAGAGGAGAAGAGAGCGACCAAAACACGGCATCTCTTTTTAAGAGAAGGGGTACACACTAGTCATGTTTAGGGGGCATGCCTTCGTATGCGTCTAGGGAGGTGCTTATGTACGCAGTGCAAGGGTTTATGCAGCCATGCCCAGGGGCGTGCCTCTGTACAAGGTGCTTCCCACCAGAGCCATGTTGGCTCAACCACGTGGAGAACTTACAGTTTCCTTTTCCTTGAGGTATTGGCTTCAGTACTAGTGCATCAGAAAATAAAAGGTTTATTTTTCCCTATTGGTAAAAGATCAAATATAAACCTCATTCCATTCAGATGGGAGATATGTAGATAGAGAGAGCAATCATAGTGTTCTGTATGATATCTTAGGCTGTCACATGAGATGGATTTCTAAGAATCCCACTTAAAGACAAATGCCTTCAATTCACCAATAGGACCTGGCACCATAAATATCAGCATATATTCTCTCCATCTTCAAAGATCTTCAGTAGAATGAGGTAACCTGGGGTACAATGGGATGTACTGGGGCCTCTGTAACACTTTTGCTCATTCTCTGGCTGTTCTCCTAGGATGGAGAATGGCTCTGTGTGAGACCAAAGAGTTCACTTGTACTATCAGTCCCTCGGCTGGTGCTATCAATATTTCTCAGGAAGGATAAGAATGAATCCAGGCGAGGATTCAAAGCCTTTGCTATAACAAAAAGACCCTAGCTGCTGCCTAACCAGTGATCATGATCAACAGACACCACCAAACATATTATGTTTTTCCTAGTTCATATTTATTTCCCTTGAAGGGTCATATTTACCCTTATTAACTGTGGAAATTTCCCTTTTCATGTCCTTACCCTCAGAATCTTTGTGATTCCAAACAGGACTTCTTGCTTTGAAGATGTCTCTTGCAAACGCTGTTTCCTCCGATTCTAAGATCTACTTGATAAATGAAGGCCACAGTTCCTTTTGTCTTCCAGGTTGATTATCCCCAATCTTTAAGATAAACTGACTCAATTATTATCATTGACTTTCAGCTCTTAGCCACAACCCACACAAGTCAATCTTGGACTCTGTATCATGATCAGGTTTTCTTATTTCTTGGCACTTTATCGATCTAGAATTGGGTACTACAGAGTTTTTCACGTGATGAAAGTGCACATTATGATTTCAGGTCACTACTTCCTGTTTGGCTGATATTTGATCACTAACAAGAATGTCTTGTCTGAAACAAATCTCATGTATCTACCTCACTTTTTATTAATCTCTGTGTCTAGATTGTTATCCCAATGCGTTATCTAGGGGATCCCCAGTTGTTCCTCCCAAAGACCTTCTTCCCTGCTAGAGTGATATTTGTGAATAACAGGGAGGAGTCAGTGTCTCTTTAAAAATAAAAAAAGCCAACATATATTTTTCCCAGAGCCTGGCCTCTGTACTTTGCAGCAACTCACTTTCACCCTAGTCTCTCTTAACAAATCTGTCCCCAATATCCACAACACTGATAAGTCATCATGATAAGAATAACCTCCATGCTCAGAAATTGCCATTACATTTTGAGCTAAGAAACAATCAGCATGCCTTCTAAGGATATAAAATGCAGACTTTCCCTAATCTAAAATATTACAATAAAAGAAAGCAAATAAAATAACAAGAGAGATCTAAACAGAAGCATCTTAGATACAATGATATTTATTTCAGACACATGGGACATAATTTAATAGAAACAAAACATGCATTCCATTTTTTAACCTATCTTTAGTCTTGTTTAAATATAAAATTCCAATTGCCTTTCTGATTTTACCTTAGAAGAATCTTGTTTTCAATCTACGGAGATAGCTCAGTAGGTACAGCAGGTGCTGTACAAATCTGGAAACCTGAGTTTGGATCCCGATCCTGCAATGTAAAAACCAGATATCATAGCTTACAATTACTTAGTTTATAATTCAAGTGCTCCTACAGAAAGACAAGGAGCCAAGACGGAAGTTTGTGGGCCAACCAGCCTGTCATGCACAGCCACAAATAACAAAGAGACTTTATATTTCTCAAGCAAGGTGGAAGATGAGGATCCACACCAAAATTATGTTGTCTTCCATACTCACATGGTATATGCCTGCCTGCACCTCAGACATGAACATGCACAAACATAAAAATAAAAACCATATTTCCTATGAAAGAAAAGAACAGCATTGATTTCAGCTCTTAAACTTCTCTGATGTAAACTGGCAACTGGCATTTTAAGAATCATGTTTTTCATGTTGTTTAAAGTATAATTAAAACTGCTTAAAAAGAACTCTCATGAGAGAGAGAGAGAGAGAGAGAGAGAGAGAGAGAGAGAGAGAGAGAGAGAGAGAGAGAGAGAGAAAAGACTAAGAAATATCACCATTCACACAGTTCCATCTCTGGCAGCCATCTTGTTTCTTGCCCTAGTCTTTAAAGTTGGTAATGCTAAACAATAAAGATGGAAAGAGGAAACCCTTTCCTAATGAAACAATTTAAATGAGCTCCTTAAATACTTTTAACTAGCATTTAATTTATTTTTAATCAGGTGCTTATCATTTGTTAAATAAATTCCAAAGGCCCCAGGATTCCATAGCCCTTAGACAGGCTAATCTCCCATTGGGAAGCAACACATATTAAATAGTTGCTAAACCTTGGTAAATACACTTTTAATAATTAATTCTAGAAGTATTTAGCTAGTAGTAATATAGTGGATATTTCAGCAGTATTGTAATCCATGGGATATTGTCCAGGGATTTCTCAGATTAACACATTTGGGTCCCGGAGTCCCATCTGTATACCTCTATCTGAATTCACAGCAGGTGATTTAACACATGGCGACCAGCTCCATGTGTCTGAGTGACCAATGATTTTATTACCATATCAGTGAGATCAAATCAGTGAAATGCATCAGCCGAGGAGGAAATGCTTAGTAAGGGACGAGACAGACGGCAGCTTACAAGTCAACTTGGGTTTTCAAAAATGATAACTACTGAAAAGAAAAATTACTTTTCCTGTTGAGATGTGTAAATATTATGTAGATATTCTAACTCCATCTCTGTGATGGATGGTGCTCAATTTTAAACATATTTCAGTAATGCCTTAATTTAATAGAATAGAAGATGCACAAGATGTTGGAGGATCAAGGTGAGAATAAATTGTCTGGCACAGATGGTTTAGTCTTATCCGAAAACCTGCATGATTTTTACTTCCCACTTCATGAGGGGAAAAAAATTGAAAAATAAAAGGGTTTTGCATTCTTTTCATCTTTAAAAAATATATTGTGAATTACCACTTTGATCGATTCTGCAGAGCTGGTCCGCTTCCAATTAGTCTTCTCTAACATGACTGCCATTCCTGGCTCTTTCCAGTTGGCTCTAAATCTCTCTGTTAAAACAAGTCCTCAGTGACCTTTGTCTAGCAGCCCTTAGCTTCCTCACCAGGATGTCAAAGGGTGCATCTTGACCAGCAGATGGTGCTGCAGAGCAGGCAGCAACCCGGGGTTTCTGCGGGGAGCTCAAAGACAGGCATCAAACACTCACAAGGATTTTTAAATCTTCTGGTTAGTCAGCCATCTCACTGAGTAAAGAACTTTCCAGGCCTGACTTGCCTCATGCCATTCCTCTCTTCTAGGTTTCACAAATACACTCCTTGTACTTTAAAAAATAACACTGGCAATCCTCAGTACCGTGTTACAGCCTGCATTTCCAGATAGGGTGTCACGGAATATTTATATAAACATGGGCCCTTTCACCCAAATACAAGTATCCCATTTCTGCACGAGTTGCGAAAGACACGGCTATGATGTTTTAGTAGTGATAAAAATCAAACATTTGCTGGAGCCATTATATTCTAAAATGTTAATGCAGTTTACTTTTTAAAATGAGATCGATAGATGTGGGGGAAAGTGCCTATAAATTACTAAAGGCAAAACCCATCCTATTAGCACATGGTGTGTTCTGGAATATTTGCTAGTCTGTGTTTTACTGGGGTGGCAATTTTTAATTTGTGGAAAGCATGAGTTTCGCTTTTCCCCTCCTTTTTTGTTTCTTTCTTTTTTTTTTTTTAAGAAGCAAAAATACCTGTCTTTGTCTCATTTCAAGAGGGATAATTTTTATCATGACTCATTCAGGAAATGTGATTCTAATATGCTATAGCATAGGTTTCAATTAACGTTCTCCACTTTCTGACAGGCTTTACGTTACGAGTTTTATGAAATCATTAACTATTGTCATGTTTCTATTATGATACTATTAGGAAATAAAGAGACTTATGTAAATGGAGATGTAAAAGAAATGTATGACAGTTACTCGGAGCAACATCTGTGCACTATCATCCATGCTCACACTAATTTTCTAAAGACTGTTCCATTCATTATAGAACATTGTTAGCTGTTGTGGCACAACCCTTATTTCTATGCATTTACGGAATGAGGCAGAGTGGGTAAATGAGAGCCTAATCAATACCACTTTTCATTCTGCATCTAATGTGTTCTCTTTCCCTTTCTTTTCCTCCTGCACAAATCCAAAAAAGATCCTGACGTTACAGTCATAAAGTGTAATTCTTCTGCAGAAACACAGACAATAATGCTTTCTGTATTCAGGCGTATTGCATATTCTAATGGCATTTGGCTAAATTGAGTATGGATTTAACATCAAAGGCTTCATGAATTTTTCAAATGAGATATTAAAGTCAATATTTCAAGTGAAAGATATTTCAATTTAGTTGCATACACAACAATAAAAAACTTCTACAAGGTAGAGGTACGAGTGGCTAGAGTAGTATTAGTTCATTCAAGAAATTATTAGTTTATAAGAAAATCAAACACAAGGTTGTGATGTGGCAATGGCTGAATAAATTAGACTAACCGATATGCGCCAGGGTGCTTTATCTCTAACAGGCTGGAGTGGAACGCTTACCACTGGCATGTTCAGGGCTCCTGGCTAGGTTTTTTTTTTTCCTAAACTCTGCTGATTAGCATGAAGATTTGCATTTATATTTCATAAATCTCCTTATTTTCATTTGCACAAATGAAGGAATTAGGATATGTGGGAAAGGAGCTGTTTTTGACCTTACACTTAAGTGGATCTTACATCTAGGTGTCAATACTGAACGCCAGTCTCCACAAAGATGCTAAATGTTCCAGAAGGCTAAGGGAGGCTCCCTTTCAATGCACGGGAAGCCTCTTGACTTGTTGACAGTTGTCACATCACAGTATGTTAAAGCTTGCATTTCAAGAACATCTCATCACTGAAGAAGTCAAATGAGGCCCATGTGTGGTATCATCCCATTTCACAGATGGGCAGTACAAAGAATAAAATGGCTTGCATTCCAGCTGGCCTGTGGCCCTTGGAAGAGGATCAGGCTTGTATGGTGAAGTCAGTGCTCCAACCAAAACTAAAATATCATCTCTGCATTTGCAGGTCCAAGTTCCAGGTACCAAATCAATACTGTTCTCTTGCCCTCTCCATAGGCTGTGATGGCACAGCAGGTCAGTCTGTTTCTATTTGCATGGCTTTTTTTTTTAAAAAATTCAGCTTTGTACAAACAGGAACATGTTGACCTGACGTTGCTGCATTAGCTGTCTACATCCTCACCTATTTTTGCTGGCTAGGGTAACACTGCAGTATCTTTTACCTATAGTCCTCAAGGCTCTATAAGTTCAATCACATTCCCACTTCATATATTCGCTTAGTTCACAGACAGTTCAGGTCATAAAGAAGACAAAATTCACAAACGCACCAAACTAGAAAAGGTCACCCGACGATGAACACACAGAACACCCAGCTGATCTGGATGCAAACAGCCTTTCCTGCATTCATGACAGCTCCAGGCTGACAGCAATGCAAACATTCTTGGCGCTGTGCTGTGTATGCATGTTGACTTGACTATTACCTGTATGGTACTCAAATCAGTATCTCCAAATGCCTCCCTTGACGGAGATTCCTAAAAGAGAAGGCATTATGAGAACCCAACAACCCCAAAAGACATGGAGATTTCATTCTGCAGTTCTAGGAATTATTACTTATCTTTAAGATAGGGAACTATATGTTCATACTCTACAATGGAAGAGGCATACACAAACACACACAGAGACATGGAGGGAGGGAGGGAGGGAGAGAGAGAGAGAGAGAGAGAGAGAGAGAGAGAGAGAGAGAGAGAGAGAGAGAACATTGACTTTTTTTTTTACTTAAGAGCAAAACACTAGAATCATTATTACTTCTTGTGATTTCCAAGGGCAGTGGAGTTACCCAAGGGGATGTTCCCATTGGCCCACAATTCCTATGGCCACAAAGTACTTCATCTGGTTAAGTTAATGCTTCTGGCTAACATGGTAGGGCTTACTTTGCCACTGGATTGCAAGGATCTATTTTTCACCATTGTCATCTCGTACCCCCAGTAAGAACAACAACAAAAGTCTGTAGAACTGAAAATTGTTTCCTTGCCTCATTACATTGAAATGATCAGACTCATTCCAGTCTCAATTCTCAAGCTTCCCTCCCTCCTTTTATGCCTTTTTCTTTTTAAGGGACCCTATTATAGGGAGGGAAAAAGTGAAACAAGCCTACAATTCACACTCATTTTAAGGTTTTTCAGTTCTAACTCTGCTCCTGGGCATGCCTATTACATATTGGCTTCTTTGGAAAACTGTTGATCTATTGATGTTTATCATTTCTTTACTTAAAGTGTAAAAGGAGCTTTGTAGAGAATATGACTTCGTCTCTAACTAAAGCCTATATTAAAATGCAGCCCAGGCCATGGCTGAAAATGGGGCCTGTGGACTCAAACTATTCCCCAGCTACCTCCTGCCCATATCATAAAATCAGTAAGCTATTTGGCACAGAGGAAAAGAGATGGAAAAATGCAAAAATTGAAAGGCTAGGCCGACCATGTACCTAAGAGCCAGGAATATAAACACTGAAGGAAGGGTTAGCGACGCTCTGGAAATGGCAAGGGGAACATCAGAGGTTTATGTGATAGTCAGTGTTCATATTCCTAAAAGAAAATACACATTTTAAAATTTTCACTGCACATCTGTGCATTGCTACATTTTTAAGGGTCTGCTAGGACTGGAATTACAAGAGATTTGAGGCTCACGAGCTGGTAAATCTATGTATGGGAGGAAGGCTACTGGAGATCATGGGGATGGGGGGAGAAGGTAGAGCCTCTGCCAGAGAGGAACATTAAAAAGGGTTCTAGTGAGGAAACCATGAGTTTTATATTTGGGAAGTAGAAATGGAAACCTCGGTAATGCCATTGAACCTGAACAGCCACTGGGAAATCAAAATGCATTCCTTAATCTTAATTAACTAATGAAAACCAGGTCTGTCCTCCACTGTCACTCCTCTACATCACCACATCACCCCTGGTTATTTTTCATGACCAATCATAATCTCCAGAGAGAGAGAGAAAGAACAAAAAAAACCCAAAGACTAAAAGATCAAAGGTTCCCAACCAGACCCAGCACACTAGAGATTTGTCAATGGAGGAGAGAATACGGGCTTCTGCTTTTCATTTTTCCCTCTCTGTGGCTCAGCTGAGCAAGATTGTGCAAGGTTAAACCTTCATCACACATGTCCTCAAATTGGAATCAAGAATGATTTTTAGATGCTGACTTTTGTGATCTAAGCGAGGACAGCAGAAAGGAAAAGCAGCCCCTATGATAGCACTTCGTAAACATTCAGATTCACAGTTAATTTAGTGCATAACTTTTTTTATTATTTACCATAATTGCTTAATAAAACTGAACTGATAAATTATCTGAAGAAATACATTACAGGGTGTGCCCCAGCCCAAGCAGGATAGAGGCTCTTATTAAGTGGTGATTATCTTCATGGACCCACATTACCATTCAGTTGCAGATGCTGCTGACACAAAGATATATGATGCGGAGGCTGGAGAAAGAGCCCATTTAAGACAGGTGAATACTTAATAGTAATTCAACATACAAGGCACCAAATGCCTTTCACAGGAGTTCAAGGATTTTTTTCCTCTTTCCATCTTTGCAATTTTATATGAATGTTTATAAATAAAATGAGAAATGGGACTCCATTTGGTAGCCATTTGACTTACTCAAGTTTAATGGCCATTTAAAACTTTGCAATTTATCATTTTAGCCGTCTTTCTCGTCTGCCTTTCCTTTATTTATTTATTTATTTATATTTGTTCTTCATCTCTCCTGAATGCTTATGGATGGTTCACAGTTTAAGTGTGTAGATGGAATTTATTGTACCTAGGAAGTTTGCTTATCTTGTCTTCAAGGCTGAGTTCTATAAGGGTTAACCAAATGCAGAGCAGATCTTGCTTGTATTTCTCTTGTTAGTTCCCTGCTGGGTGCACACAGGGACCCTCTATCCACGACCCCAACACACTTCTCCACTACACAACATAGTGTCTATCCAGGGAGTGATCATTTCTGTACAAATTTAAGAGCAATAAAACTTTCTCTTCCTTTAGGGATACTCTGCTGGAGTTAATTTTTACCAAAGAGAATCTAGGTATTTCAATAAAAAATAGGGAGATTAAAAATATAGAAATGCATTAAATTGAATTGAATATTCAAAATAATTGAAAAATGTTTACTATGTTTCAACTCATCAAATGGCAGTCTTTTAAATGCAGACATAAACCTTATTTTATATATGATTATACTCACAAAAACTCTGAAGTAGCTTTTAATTGCAAAGAACTTACAATTGCAAAGTAACTTAGAAACGTATTCTCTTCTTTGAATGGCTTTGACTTTGTTTAGTTGTTTGGTTGGTTGGTTGGTTGGTTTGTTCGTTGGTTGTTGGATAGATACTGGTAGGTTGTTGGTTTGGTTGGTTCTGAGCCATCACTGGGATGTTTGTCAGCCTTGAACTTGAGCCATCACTGGGATATTTGTCAGCCTTGAACTTGAGCCATCACTGGGATGTTTGTCAGCCTTGAACTTGTTTGACTCCATCTTTTTTCTCCCAGTTGCTGCATATGCACCACTAAAGCTACCTTTGGTTTTGATTTTCCAATGAGTGAATATTCTAGATTAGCTTGTGAAACAAAGCATTTGTCTGGATCCTCTCACGCCAAAATCCTGCCTAAATAATATCCTCAACCAAATGTCAACACACTTCATTTCTTTACCATTTTTGTTTTTTTCACCCAATGACAGTAACACACAGCCCATCCCACACTGCTGCCTGAGTTTTAGAAATTGCCATTATTCAAAGGACTGAGTAATGGGAGCTGCTCCACCCACAGCAGAGCCCGTGGGAAGAACATTTCCTCTCAAGAAGTTCTTCCCAATCATAACATAAACATTTCCTAGCTCTACATAAGCATCCCTGGGATCCTATAAACATATGCATATGTGTATGCATACTTTTCCTTACCATATTTGGAAATATGTGTGTATTGCTAGTGATTGTTGTATATAAACAGAACATTTCATTCTTTTGGGAGAGTCTGTACTTTTATATAAAACACCCAAGCATTGAGTCTCCAATATCTTCTTCTATTCCATAAGACAAAACTGAGAGTTAAGAATGTCCAGTCAAAGAGAGGGAGGGGAGATTATATGAACAAAGGGGTCAAGATCATGACAAGGAAACCCATAGAGACTACTGACCTGAGCTATTGGGAGCTCAGTGACTCTGAAATGACAACTGAAATAAGCCCTCTGAATATGGATGGCAATTGAATGGCATGGGCAATTTGTATGGCCTCTGGCAGTGGGACTAGAATTTATTCCTAGTACATGAACTGGCTTCTTGGAGCCCATTGTTTCAGAGGAACATCTTGCTCAGCCTCTATACTGGGTGGGGAGGCTTGGTCCTGTGTCAGCTGGATATGCCAGACTACAGTGACTCACCCTGGGAGTCCTTACTGTCTTTGGGAAATGGATGGGGGAAATGGGATGGGGGAAAGCTGAAGAATGACTGGGAAGAGGGGAGGAAGGAAATAGTGCTGAATATGTTAAAACAATTTTACATGAAATATTTTTAAAAAGTGACTTTTATGGGTCAAGGTAAATGAGTCTCCAGGAGTCTAAATTGCCTCAAGTCAACAATTTTCATAACATGCTCAGAGGAGTCCCAAGCTTTCCAAGGAGAAGTGACTTGGGGAAAAATGATGTGGGGGATGCTTCTGAGAAGTTCTGACCTTCTAAATACCTTTACACATAGTTCAACTTTACTTTGGTTGGTATTACTTTAAAGGGGTCAATAAAAGGCTTTTCCTGAATATCTTCTACCACTACTCTAAGATGGAGCACAGGATTATCTTTTGAGAAGAACAGCACTGGTTAGACAAAGGCTTACTCTAAGGACCAAATGATTCTCCCAGAGATATTCTCAATATCAGTGACAAATAATCCTGAGTTTTTGCCTTTATAGGTGCTTTAAAGTATAACCATAATCTGCATTGCAGAAACTATCAGCAGGTTCAACCTTACGAGAATTTCCCCTAATAGAAAAGAATATGTAAGCTATATATCCCCAGAGGGGCCAAGTCCCTAGTAATTAAAATCTCATTTGTTCACCTAATACATGGAAGCCTTAATTCTTATTATATAGTTCAAGAAGACGCCACAGGCATGAGGTACCATCTCTGTGGATGGTTCTTTGCCTCAGTTGTTCTACTTAGAACCTCAAGGTCTTATCTTATCCCTCAATGTTCCCAACAACAGGGCTAGACTTTCAACTTTACCTTTCTGTAAAAGGAGATTATAAAAAATTTTAAGTTTCTTTTCTCTAATGTATCTGATTAGATAGACAGAAAAAATATAGTCCATGTCAAGTATTCCATGCATCTCAAGCATGTGATGAAGAATTTCTAAATGTAGACTGTCTGTAATCTGACTCAAAGTCACCACCTCCATGGCCATTTGCCTTCCTCTATGGGGGGGACTCACTTACTTGATGACCTCAGACTTTGAGAGTGAGAGTCAGACTGAAAATGAGTATATAAAGTAGTAAGGGTAGGGGTGTAGCTCAGGTGATAATTGCTCGTCTGGTAGGCATGACATACTGAGTTAAAACAAAAAAACATAAGAAATACTAATAACAAGAGTAAAATAATTAATACTTTCTTTCCAATTAGTCAGATTCTGAGAAATACCCATTTTGCAAAGGATTTCACACATCCTACACTTTTATGTAACATATGCTATGTTTGAGTGGAAGTTAATTAAGGTTTGTGGTTGATTGTTGACACATCTCTATTTTAGAGCAGAGATAGGAATAGGGCTTTTCTCTCTCAGGCTTGGAATAGCTGGTGTGACCAGTTAAAATTACATCTAGTTAAGGGGCAGAGAGAATGCTCAATAGTAAAGAGTACTTTTGCTTTTGCTGAGGACTTTGTTTCAGTTCCAAGCACCTACGTGGTGGCTCACAACCACCTTTAACCCCAGTTCCAGAGGATCCAACACACTCTTCTGGCCTCTTCCAGCAGTGAGTACACATAAGGTGTACAGACAAATGATATATATAAAATAAAGTATTTTAACTATGTACAATCAATTAAATTTCACATATAAAATTTCATCTAAAATACAGAAAGAATTTGGAAATGTATGTTGCAAAGATCATAAGCAACATACATTTCCATCGGCTGAATGCTTGGAACATACAACCCGCTATCTCCTTATATCTCAAGGACAAGGATGCAAAGTGCTTTTCTTATGTGTGTGTGGAACAGTGGACTCTATCCCACTAAGTTGCCACAGCCACTAAAGGATGCTTTGTGGAATTGTAAGATGCTTAAAATATAGCAATTACTGCCACCATGAGTGTGTGCTCTTTGTTTAGAGCTGTTCGTGGTACCCAGAACTGTGCTACACTTGTAATTTGGGCTTTAACTACGTTTACGAGCATTCTGAATGGTTTAAGCTTGCTGTGCCACATATGATTTTAATTTTCTTTATGCATCAAGGAGGGCAATGGAATTTTGACTTTTGATATACTAATATTTCAAGGTTAGGAGAAACTCTAGGAGGCCAGTCAGTTTTCAAATCTATCCTCTCAAATCTCTGCTCATAAAGTTCTCAGCCAGATATGTGAGTTTTAAAATATCACATTATAAAGGGTGTCCTATAGTTCTGATTTGAATGAACTCTTTCAGTTGGCTACTCAGACCCAGACAATCAGAGAAAAGTTGAGGCATACCTCTTATTTACAAAATAATTCTTCCTTTCTTTGGGACAGAAGATAGAGAATCTTCTGAAGAAAAATTCAATCTTCTTATTTACAAAAGTCAAGAAATTATTGTTTTTATATTGAAACTCACACTTAAGCATATTTCAAGGCAAGTGCCAAGTTGGTCATTTCTCTGGAATTCTTAGAGCAAATTTATCTACAATAAAAAAAAAGGAAAATCATTTGAACTGCCTCTAGTTATTGTGAGTTAATTGTTCCTAGTGGTTTTTGTTTCATTTCAAGAAACACATCCCAGATCAGTTGGTAATTGAAAGATTAGCAATGAAGAAACTGTTCCTGCAAGAAAACAAATGCACTTAATAAAACAAAAGTGATGTCTCCAAAAAATTCTGATTGTGGAGACCCAGAAACTAACTAAAGTTAGACAGGGTCAAGTTTGATGAACAAGTGTTCTATCCCAAGCTGTAAATACACACAGACAATTCCATCAGAAAAACATCTGGATTATAATTTTTCAGAAATATGATTATTTCTATCATTAAAATACAAATTTTTTCCTCAAGATAAAAAAAATACCAATCAAATATTCTTGTTAGTTTCTGGCCATATCAAATCATAGCAAGTGAGACACTACACACTTAAAATATGTTGACAACTAAATCCAGTATAGTTAGTGGCAAATCTGTTGTAATAAAAATGTAATAACTAGAAAAGCCAAAATATAGAAAATATTGTGTGATAGCGGCAAGTAATTTCTAGACTGCCTTAGACTGTAACGCGGCAATTACAGGTCTGGGTTAGCAGGACTTCATTTTCTTGTCTCTTGGAACCAAACAACACAATATTCCCAGGCAGGCCTTTCTTCTAATTGAAGTGGAGTCATTACAATGAGGTCAGGTTGACAAAATATTGTTGAAATTACATGAACAACTTAAACTGTCACACTCTTAACACACACACTGGTTGCACATAGGTGAATAGGAGTCTCAGAAACAATAGAGCCATATGATACAACAACCCTACATCTGAGTGACTTCATAACACCAGAACATAGCAGAAACATCTGACTCTTGTGGTTTATACCTGTAACCACAACAGTCAAGAGGCTGAAACAGGAGGACTCTTCTAGTTCTGAGCCAGCCTGATCTATGTTGCAAGATTTTTTTTTCTCAACTTCACACCAATCACCCCAAAACATACAGAAAAATCTGCTTTTCTTATGTGATAGTACTAAGAATGTAAACAATGCCGAGGGATGTGGCCATTTGAATGATAATACCCCCTATAGGCTTATCTGTTTTAATACTTGGTCCCTAGTTGGTGTGGCTACTTTGGAAGAGTTGGGAGCTGTGGCCTTGTTGGAGTAGGTGTGTCACTAGCGGGTGGGCTCTGAGGTTTCAGAGGACCTGAATCTCTTTTCCTATGCCTCATGCTTATGGATTAATATGCAAACTCTCAGCTACAGCTACATTTCCATGCCTGCTGCCAGGCCCCACCCAACCATGATGGTTATGAACTCTAACCCTATGAAACTATAAGCTCCAAATAAACTCTTTCTTCTATAAGTTGAGAAGATTATGATGTCTTATCACAACAATAGAAAAGTGACTAAGACAAGATGGGTAGATTCATTCAAAACCACTTACTAATCCTTTTTTTTTAACACGTCATATAAAGTCTAAAGGTTCTATGTCTCCTTTCATGGTGTTCATAATGGTAATGGAAGGCAAGTCTGTCAAAAGTCATATTTAAAGTATGAATAAGTTAAAAGTATGAATTGATAAAATAATACAATGCATAGTATAGAATACTAGAAATGTACATAGGAGAGAATAAGTTTACATAGACTAAGGGCTTACTGAAAGTCACCATAATGGGCGGCTATAATTGAGGCAGAAGGATTTATTCATGGGTTTATATTACACGAAGAATGGAGTCGTGTGCAAAGGTAGATGAACTTGAGACTGTACAATGCTGTGTGTGATGGCCTGAGAGCTTCATCTCTCAAAGTATTTCTATAATAGTGAAATTATAGCAATGGGGGGTGGAATAAAACCTATGTCCCCTTAGCCTGCTGCATGACAGAAATATCATTTTGCCCCACTTCAATAAAAAGATTCTTTTCAGATTGAAAAATATCTTTACTCATGAGACCAGATCCCAAGAACAGTCAGTGATTCCCCCACTAAATGTAACACATTTTTCCTATTCAGTTTTGGAAAAAAATATCTTTATAGTCCAACTATAGGACAATTAACTCTTTTCATAGTTGCTGAGAATACCAAAATGATGGAGGCTGTGATTTAAAATTTAATCTCATAGTCTGTCTGTCCCATTGCTTTTGTCTGGTTAATACTAAAGGGAAAGTGTGCTGCATCCCCTTTGAAGCGTCATTTAAGTGACATTTAGATATAATGGCTAATGTAAGTGCATACTCAACATTTTGTAACAACTGAAAACTTATTCTGCTGAGAGACATTAGCTTTCATGTCTGGCTGGAACCTTTTTGGACCAAAAGATAAAAGGAAGCAAAATTTTACCTTTTCCCATTCTCAGTTTAAAGACAATAGTTTAGAAAAAGGGCCTGGTAATAACTCTGGAATCTGAAATCTCTGGCCATCAAGAATGTCAGTAGGTAGAAGTGGTTAAAGTAGCAAATAAGAAAACCTGACACTAACACCAGTTACTTTCTCTGGGCAATATACCAGCCTTAGACAAGAGGAACCAAACACTGTGCTGTCCATGGCTGCATCAGATAAATTCAGAACTTTTCATAAAACTTTAGGTTTTGTGGAGATTAGTAAAGAAGACAATAACACCTCAGGAGACAATCTCATGCATTGTATATTATCTATAAGCCACCCATGGTGTTTCTTATCTAAATCTTTACTTAAAATAGAAAGGTCCAGGCTACTCTCGTTATGTAACAAGGCTTAAGTAATATTGTGAATAATAAACAAGTTCACATTTCTGTAGAAACAGTCTTAAGGGCTTCCTAATCTAGACAAAGAAAGTATCCAGCTATCTCAAATAAATATTGCTTCCAGTGAGGGCTAAGCCTCTGAAGAAGGAACAATGAAGAAGTCAGAGAAGGCCCCTGCTAGGAAAGTGCCCTCTTCTACTAACAGTGGGTAATAAAAAAAATTAAAAAGTATGATCAGATTGAAAAGCAAGATTAAGATGCTCTGGATCACAAATAGGACAAAAATGCAAAGTTTGAACAGAGTTGATAATAGAAATCAGGAGGAGTTCTGGTATGAAAGCAGTGATGGAGTCTGATGGCCCGCTGCTTGGAATAAATAGGGAATAAAGTTTCTGTGAGATTGGGAAAAAAAAAAGAGAAGAAGGCATAGGAGGAAAAGAGGTAGAAGTCAAAACCATATTGTCTTGCTTTGTAATGATAACTTGAAACAAAACGGAGAAGCAAAAGGTTATTACTAGCCTATTGCCAAGAAATGAATCTATTACTGGCTCACTTTCTCTAACATGAGATCACCAAGTCACGGAAGATCAAAAAGCCTGGGTATAAATCAGGCAGTGGTAGTGCACATTGTTAATCCCAGCACTCAGGAGGCAGAGGCAGGTGGATCTCTGTGATTTCCTGGCCAGCATGGTCTATGTAGTGAGTCCCAGAATTGCTAGAGCTACACAGTGAAACTCTGTTTCAGAAGGAGGAGGAAGGAAGGAAAGAAGGAAGGAAGGAAGGAAGGAAGGAAGGCAGGAAGGAAGGAAGGGAGGGAGGAAGGGAGGAAGAAAAGGAAATGAAGACCTTGAATATGGAAACGTAAAAAAAAAAACCTTAGAGTCTTAGAAGTAGATGGTACTTCTTTGGTTATAGCTACTCCAAGGTATTTAATACTATTTGCAGCTAATATGAAGGGTAATGTGTCCCTTATTTCGTTTTCAGCTCTTCTATCTTTAGCGTATAGAAGGGCTACTGATTTCTTTGAGTTTATCTTGTATCCTGACAAATTTTAAATCATTGAAGAAAGAAATTGAAGAGGATATCAGAAAATGGAAAGCTCTCCCATGTTCCTGGATTGGTAGGATCAACATAGTAAAAATGGCAATTCTACCAAAGGCAATCTACAGATTCAATGCACTGCCCATCAAAATCCCTACACAATATTTTTTGGGCCTTGAAAGAACAATACTCAATTTCATTTGGAATAACAGGAAAGCCAGGATTGCCAAAACAATTTTACTCAACAAAAGAACCTCAGGAGGCATCACCATCCCTGACTTCAAGCTATACTATAGAGCTACAGTAATAAAAACAGCCTGGTACTGGCATAAAAACAGACTTGTGGACCAATGGAATAGAATTGAAGATCCA
>PVIH01021040.1:0-30752 GCA_004025045.1 Sigmodon hispidus | reverse complement strand
CAGACAGTTATTAGCTGCCATGTAGGTCCCGGGAATCGAACTCAGGACCTCTGGGAGAACAGTCAGTGCTCTCAACCTCTGAGCCACCTCTCCAGCCCCTCTACTAATATTCTATAACCCTTTAATAATGCCCTCTCTAATCCTCTCTCAAACAGCCCCAATTTAATCTGTTCCCGATCGGGTTAGAGCCACTCGTCAGTGACCGCCCCGATCCTCCGCTTCTATCTACAAGCGGAGTTCCTGCTTTACGCAGGTCCCACTATACCCGGGGGACTGATCCGGCTTAGCCCCCCTGCTTACCACAGTTCTGGATCCTTGCTGCTCCTTGGTGAAGCTCCCCGTCCGGGCCACCAACTGCGCCGCGCCAAACCCCGACCAGCAGAAGAAGACACGGCACCAGGATCCTTCCGTGGCAATTGACCAGGTCCTTTATTGAAAATCCTCGCAGCAGTCGCTCCCAGCCCGTGCAGCCAGCTTTAAACCTCAGGTTCACCACTCAGCTACTGCCACGTGGGCCTCTACCATAGGGCCACGCATACGGAAGCAAGCGAGTCAGCTCCGCACAAACCATATTTGGAGTTGTTTGTCGGAGGAGCACTCGCTGTCGGGGTGGCGGAAGGCGGAAGCCAGCGCCATCTTTAAGGCACGGCACTCACGCAGCTCCCAACAGTGAAGAGACATTGTGACCATGATAACTCTTATAAAGGAAACTGTTTAATTGAGGTATCTTCTAGTTCAGTGGTTTAGTCCATTATCATCATGGTGGGGAGCATGATGGCATGCAGGTAGACATGGTGCTAGAGAAGGAAGTGAGAATTTTACATCTGGATCAGCAGGCAGTAGAAAGAAAGACGCTGGGTCTGGCTTGAGCATTTGAAACCCCAGAGCCCACCCCCAGTGACACACTTTCTCCAACAAGGCCACACCTGTTTGGTTTGAACCACCCTCCAGCTTGTTCCTGCATGAACTCCATTTCTCTCTCTCTAAACCCTACCCTCTCAGAGAATCTTCAGCTTTGTATTCTTAGCAACTGTGGTGGCTCCTTCCCTAAAGTTGCCTGCTGTGCTGTGGATGGTCTTTCTGTACACTGTGGATATGTGTTGTTACCACTGGTTAATAAAGAAACCGCTATGGCCTATGGCAAGTGAAGACTCAGGGGCCCCGGGTAATTTAAGTAGAGATAGGAGAAGAAAGACAGGGTCAGAGGAAATACTGAGAGCCATTTGAGGAACAAGATGTAACGGACACAGGTAAAGCCAAGAGACATGTAGCAGTTCATAGATTAATAGACATGGGTTAATTTAAGATGCATGAGATATTTAGTGATAAACCTGGGCCATAGAGCAAACAGTTTGTAATTAATATAAGCCTCTGTGTTTTGGGGACACAGGAAAACTTCTGGCTACAATTGTTAGTAGTCCAATCCCCACCTAAAGCATTATAGTTGGGCATAAACCCAGCTTATGAAGGACACATGATCACCCCTTGCTTGCAGGGTATTTAAGTACCCTTGTTTAGTCTGGCTATGATTTTCTGCTGCCTGTTCTCCTGCCTTGATCTCTAGGGGCTGGAGGACTCACCTGGGCTTAACTTTGCTTAAAATAAACCTATTTTTTTTTAACTTTATTTATTTATTTGCCTTGGTATTTGCTTGGAACTGGAACTACAGACAGTTGTTAGCTGCCATGTGGGTGCTGGGAATCGAACCCGGGTCCTCTGGAAGAGCAGAGGGTGCTCTTAACCACTGAGCCATCTCTCCAGCCCCCGTATTTTTTTTTTTTTTAACTTTTTAGTTGGGCTTGATCTGGCTTACTGTGTCAGTGGACAAACCTATTGCAGGGGTACAGAAAACCTATTATCTTGGGAGGAATTGAGTCTTCCCTTCTGGTGGACTGGGTCTCCTAACCATGTGGGGACCACTTTTCTTCCTCTATATTCCCCTCTGCCAGATGGGATCAACTTTTGACTTGGGTAACGAGAACCTTGGGGGAACCAGCCCCAGCAAGGTTTGCTCTCAGGGTTCAAGAGGTTCACTCTAACTAGTGAGGAAGTAACTATCGGTTAAAATACACTCACACTATTCTCTTTACTTATTTCATCCTTATTGGCACAACAACTATAACAGTGAGGTGCAGATTTATATACTCATTCAGGAAGTTATTCTTCAGCAAAGCAATGCAGGGCTTGAATTCCTCCGCGTCGCAGAGAGGGGTGATTTACAGACAGTAACTGTCAGCTTTGGTTTATGACACAAGCTGGGAATGGCTAGTCAAGGTTTTTCTGGTAGGGGTCAACTAAAGATTAGATCAACAAAACAATCTTAAGGAGAGAAAATTATGTGCTCTAACTACAACCCTAAATGTGGCCAGGCATAAGGTTAAAAGCTAATTGATCAGCAAAAAAACATGAACCAAGTAAAATCCTTTGCTATTTCCTTTGCTTTTCTGATGGATGGGGCAAGTGTTCTCGGTTGCTAGGTGACTTGAGTAAACAACAGAGGAAAGTCTCCAGTGTTTGTTCTGCTGTAGTCCTTTCTATAGGAGGTTGTTAAAGGGAGGGGGGGTCTTTTAAATTAAAGGTAAAGCTCAATTTGAACAATAAATGAGACCTGTCACCTTCTAGCTGCTCTGGCCTGTGGTGAAGCACTTTGTTTTTAACATCTATAACTAGGAGTTGATCAATCACTTCTTAGATCACGAACAATAAGTCTTTAATTAGGATCTTGTGTTAATGAATCCAGGTGCAAGTCAGTATAAGGAGTTAAGGGCCTGAGATTAGTGGTGTTAGCTCCGGATAGTTCTCTTATCTGTAGGGGTTGGTGAATTTAGAGCATACCAGTGTATCACCTATCTGTAGCTGTCCTCAAATGTCTGAGAGATGTTTCAATTGAAATGCATTGTCCGAGGTCTGACTCTGTCCTGATGTTTACTAGTAAAGATAATTGCAGGGAGGGCAGACATTGAGCCTGCTCTGGGTAAAGGAACAAAGACCTAATTTGTGAGAAAGAGATCTTGTCTGTGTGACTGTTTTCACACACAACTAGGAGAAGTTATACAAGCCCCCAGATGTATGGGGGAAATTGTGCCCAATAAATGATCAATCACACTGCTAAAGTTCCTGAGAAATGAATTCTAAGGAAATAACAAAATGGGAAGACTACAATCACATACAAGAAATTCTCTGCAGGAAAGAGCTAACACATCCAAAGGCAATTAACACCAAAACTCCTTGAATTTTGCCTTTATCTCAACCAGAGCCCTTGGCTCTGATGGGTTAGCCTTGCTGGTGCCAACTGAGTTTCTACTCCATATTTCTGCAGCTTTCAGCACTTCGGATAAATCACCCATTTCCTCTAGAAGCCTGGGTACCTCTTCCAGGTCAAGACCCCTTCCTTCTGGGTCAAAGACTCAGGATTTCCTGCCAAGCTGTGGTTGAGCCAGGGCAAGCCCAGTCTGTTTCTAGAGCAAAGGCTGAGTCGAAATCCTATCTAAATGCAACTCCACCCTTATTGCTCTACCCCAAGCTATCTTGAGGATGCCCAGCCCTCGTCTTCAGTCTCCAGCAAAAGCTTGGAAATGGGCAACCCTGAGCCTAACTCCGATCCTCAGTTACCCCTGGGGTGTCTATTACAAAATCTATCCACATCGAGGCTGTCCCACACCAGAAGAAAAATGTTTGAGCTCTCTTACTCAGGGTTTTTGAGCTCTGCCCTCCTGCCCGTCCGTCTTTCCTGTCTGTCTACCTGCCTCTCCTGTGTCTCTATTCCGGGATGACCTCTTGGCTCTTTCTCTCTTCCCATTCCCTAATAGACCTCCCGCACCAATTCTACTCTTCCTCGTGTGTTCATTTAGAAGTATACCTTGGCAAGGCCCACCTTGGCAGAGCCCATCTGGGCAGGGCCCACCAAAAGGTACCCACTTTGCCTTTTTATTCACTGAGCTCTCCTGGCATTTGGTCCGGCCATCTCCCTGTTACATTTCTGTCTACTCTTCTGTCTAAACTGCGTAAATGTCCTGTTCATACATTTGTTACAACTTGGGAGTCAGAGCCAGAGGGTCCAGCTGCTTGATGTCCAGCACACTCGTGTTCTCCCTTGTAACCTCCCACGTACACACACGTGTGCTTGTCTGGCTGGCTCCTGCAGCCTGCTCCCCGCAGGTGGGTACTCCTGTGCATTCTCACTTCCTGCCTGCGATCCTGTAGCATGCTTTCACTTCTCGCTTCCTCTTGAAACTTGGAGGAACACGCCTGAGCAGCGCTGCACGTTGTTCTTCCTCCACGGACTCAGATTTTATTACAACAGCATGGCCTTAGTGCAAATCAAAGGCCAAAATTGGTCAACTTGATTTCCAAATCCTTACAAATTGTTAAGTGTTACAAACAGGAGATCCTCAATGCCTTCTACCTAAGCTTGCTCTGCTACATACACTTCCAAAGTCCCTTACCTCTAAGGCTTTACTTCATCACTACTGAAAATCTCTTATTCCTATTTCTTTGCATGTTGTGCTATATCTTAAGATTATACTGTAAACCTTTATTTCAGGATTTGTAAGCATGGTTTAAAATCTATGTAGTTTATAACAAAGTCTGTCTCCCACGGAGAGTTTTGTCTCAGTGTTAGAAAAGGTCAGTCTATTTTGTATGGATGGGTGAATCTGTGCCTGTATGTTTTCTTGTGTACATGGGAGTCACATAGAATTACATCAGGCTCAGTTGGATGTGCAAATGTATGTGGCCACTGCTTGTTTGTTTCTGACTAGTCTTGGGTGCCTAAGTTTATGTATTTCATGTGTCTTGGAAGCTACTGCAACTAGCTTTCTGGGCTCAGAATTTGCCTCTGGGATTTCTTGCCACTGAATCTGATATAATGACAGAGATTCATATATCATTTGAATATAAATATTAAAGGTATTTTACGCTGTTCTACCTTATTTAAAGAAAACAGCTAAGAGAATTGGGTATGGTTAAAAATTAGTAACCAGAAGTTAATTTAAAACTTTCACATTGGAACTTTTCTGGGAAATAACATGTGGTTTGCTACAATCACATGGGCAGTGGGCATTTTGACTAGAGCTGGAGGAGATGGGAAGTCAGGTGATCCCACTGCCATCTTGACTAAAGGTACCATGTGGTGTGAGCCTACCAAGGAGACAACAGATCTCCAAGATATTTTGGACTAGGATGGATTTTTGTATGATAATTCCTGTCCTGTCCTAAAACAAGGTTTATGAAAGAGAATTTTTAAACAATGCCAGTATAATGAGGTTATTAAACCTGTACCTCCATGCATTCATGCATAGGGACATATCTTGCTGGCAGCCAGATTTTGTAACAAAGTAAGAAACACGGTTGAAATTTGGTGCTGCCTTCTATATATTATGGTTGTGCTCTATGTCTACATTCTTTTTTAAAAAAAAACTTTATTTATTATTTATTTATTTATTTATTTGACTTGGTGTTTCCCTGGACCTGGAACTACAGACAGTTGTCAGCTGCCATGTGGGTGGTGGGAATCGAACCCAGGTCCTCTGGAAGAGCAGACAGTGCTCTTAACCGCTGAGCCATCTCTCCAGCCCCACTATGTCTACATTCTTAAAATAAGAATTTAAGACCAGAGCTAAACACCAGAGACTGAGATGTTCCTATCTTATGATGCAGTGAGATGGTGACCTAAGCTGTCCGGTAAAGGGTCTCTCCTAACCTAAGGTCTATTCAGACTAACTAAGACCAATTTAGGAATGTATGTATGTCTGACCCCCTTGCTTTTGCAAGCATTGTTAAATAGCAGCTAGTTTGGTAAACTGAGTCATACAGAGAACTGTTGTGTCCTATAATGGTGCACTATAAAAGGATCAGGAAAGGTCTCAGTCTTTTTGTGGACTGTGTTTATGAGTTAAATGTTTTATTTTGATATTAAAAGAGCTTCAATTCAGAAATTGCTATTTCTTAAGGCTAAACTTAACAGGGGTAAAGCTATAAAATTCTAATCTCATAAGACATACAGGCTAACAGTCAGTCATCTTATAAAGGATCAACTTCTTTGATATGTTTAGATTTAGCTTATATTAAGCATTTTCTCAAAATTAAGCCTAAAGCAAATAACTAGAAACAAACATTTGTCTAGTTTAGATATACTTAACAGATAACGATTCTTAAATGTTTCAGATATCTGAGAAAATGCCATTTAAAATGTTTAATAAAAAAGCTTTTCAAGATACCATACCAGCCCCCAGCCCCCGGCAGCATCCCTTTCTCCTCCAAAGAAATGGACGGGCACAGAAGAACCCCTACCTGGAGCTAGATTCAAATGTAACAAATACAGTCACAGAGTGGAAAAAAATTACATTTCACTTTAATTGCTTCCAAGACCCTGTCCAGACTGTGGACAAGTAGGACATTGGGAAACTGATTGCTGAAGACATGGTAGGCTTATCTCCCCAGATTCCTACTGCATAGGAAAGTCTGCCAGATCTTCTAGTAAGTTCTTGTCATTTTAATAGATTCGGAAGCAGCTTCATGTTTTCTTACTCAGGAGAAATTTATTCTTCTCAGATCTGATGAGGTTTGATGACTAGGGCACTGAGAGCTTATTTAGCTTAACAGTCCCCCAGCCCCCTAAGGATACAGCCACTTTGGTAGTTCATTAATTAAGTTTCTTGTTAAAAATACAGACAAGTTGGCTTTGTTTACAGGTTTCATAGTAAAAGATAAACAGGCTTCAGATGTAACTTTCCACTACAGGAACACAGAAAATGATTTAAGATGTATAAATGCAAGATGTAAAGGCATAAGTAAGTGATTTAAGTTATGAAAAGATGTTTCACACTTCTGTTCTCTTTTATGCTATTAATACAGGAATTTTGGAGGTTTAGAATTTTAGCATTGATATATGGAGTTCTAATAAACTGATAGAACACTGGCTATTTACTATTCAGTCACAAGCTCAAGCTTTTAAATTTCCTCTGGTTGTCTTCTAAGTATAGACTTAAAGGTATATTTCATTGGGCTAAAACCAGGCTCTCTGTGTCTCTAGACACAGGAAAAATGTTCATACCTTTTCACCAATAGCCTTTGCTGTGACAGCAAGGTGTAACTCTGTTTCATTTGTTTTACAGACAACTGCATGTTCCTGTGAAAGGGTGTGCCGTTGTATCAAGGAACCTGGCCGGGTGGAAATTAATATTGAGTCACTCCACAAATTGTTTGAAGAACTTCATCAATACATCCAGGGCACATCTTTATTACATTCTTTCTGGCAGTCTTCGCTTTTCCCATGGCTAACACCATTCATATATATTATTACCATCAGCCCTATGAATGGTCTTATATATATATTCCATTTTTTTTCTCCTAGCGACTTGCCTTCTCTGCTTCCTCCAGGACTAGATCCCCAAATCTCCAGAACGACAGGTAACTAAATGCTTCTTCATCCATACCTCCTGCTGAGTACCAGCCCACTGACACCCTCTCCCCACATCATCCTATGCCAACAAGGAGTAGCCAGATTTGAACCATATATCCCAAAAGGTCAAGATCTTCCACTGGGGGGCTGGAGAGATGGCTCAGTGGTTAAGAGCACCCTCTGCTCTTCCAGAGGACCCGGGTTCGATTCCTAGCACCCACATGGCAGCTAACAACTGTCTGTAGTTCCAGTTCCAGGCAAAACACCAAGGCAAATAAATAAATAAATAAATAAATAAATAAATAAATAAATAAATAAATAAAGTTTAAAAAAAAAGTTAAAAAAAAAATCTTCCACTGGAACCTCCAGGTCCTGGTAAGTTCCATTTCTCTCTCCCCAAACCCTGCCCTTTCAGAGAATCTCCAACAGAGAAGAGCCTTGGAAAAGCCCAGATCTGCTTTCTGGGAACTGTAGCAGTTCCTCCCTTGAGGTTACCATTGACCTAATCCCCACCTAAAGCGTTATAATTGGGCACAAACCCAGCTTATGAAGGACACGTCATCACCTCCACCTACAGGATATTTAAGCGCCCTCCTTTAGAGATTATGTTCTGGTACATTGTAAATATTTGTCCCTCCTACTGGTTTAATAAAATGCTGATTGGCCAGAAGGCAGACAGGAAGTGTGGGCGGGGCTACCAGACTAAGAAAACTCTGGGAACAGGAAGAGCAGAGCAGAGCCTGCAGAGAGACACCAGACTGCAGCAGATGAGAGGAAAGGTACAAAGCCTCATGGGTAAACAGATGAATGGAAATAGGTTAAGATGAGAGAGCTAGCTAGCAATGTCTGAGCCATAGGTCCATCAGCATGAAATTAATATAAGTCTTTGTGTGATTATTTGAGGCTAGGCCAAAACAGGACTGCAAGCAGGTCTGAACCTTGGGTCTAGGCCGGAAAGGCAGGGCCAGAAACTTCATATTACACTGGCCATGTGATGTCTGTTGCCTGTTCTTCTGCCTTGATCTCTGGGGCTGGAGAGCTCACTTGGGATTTGCTTTGCTTAAAATAAACCTGGTCTTTTATTTTCTAATTGGGCTTGAACTGGCTTACTGTGTTGGTAGAAAAACCTATTATGGGGTAGAGAAAAACTATTAACACCTATTCCAACAAGGCCACACATCCTAATCTCTGCCTAGTAGCATCATTCCTTAATGACCAAGTATTCAAACTGGGGAGGGGGGAGTGTTCCTATTCAAACCACCACACAGCTGCTTAAGAGTTATGCAATATTCTATAATTGCTCCCAAATAGAATGTCATTACTGGGCAAACTGGTTTTTAGAAAGCAAACTTTTAAAATAATTAAAAATAAATTTTGTGTGTCTGGGTGTTTTGCCTGCATGTCTATCTGTACATGTGCATGTGAGTCCCTGGTCCCACGGAGGTCTGATCTTCTGAGACTGAGCTGTCACATGGGCCTTGGAAATGGAACTGAGACCCTGGAAGATCAGCTAGTACTTTTACTCACCGAGGCATGTCTCCAGCCTTGGAGAGCCAGACTTTCATGAATCACCAATTGAGCTGTCATTGCTGTCTAGAGGCAGCTGTTTTATGACCCCCAGGGAATTCACTCAGCAGTCTTCCCTGCTTCTTCAACTTTAGGGGGACTCAGCGTGTCAGTGTATTTGTTTTCTATTGTAACAAACTGCTCCAAGCTCAGAAGCATATTCAGACACAGTTTGTTTTCTTATGGCTCTGGAGGTTTGTATGATCTGAATCATGGAAGCCTGCATGGGGTGTCAGCCGGTTCTTCCTGGAGCCTCCATGATTAGATCTGCTCCTTGCCTCCCTTTGCACACATCTGCAGGAGGCTGGTTTCCTGCTGATAGCTCCTGGATACAATCACATCAATTTCTGGCTTCTCCCTCCCTGGTATTAAAACCTTATGATCACATTTGGCCATCAGAAAAAGGTTCAGGACCATGGTTCTCAACCTGTAAGTCATGACCCCTTAGGGGGTTGTTAAATGATTCTTTTACAGGGGTCAGCTAAGATCATCAGAAAACACAGATATTTTATTGCTATTCATAACTAGCAAAACTGCAGTTATGAAGTAGCAATGAAAATAATTTTATAGCTGGGGTCACCACAACATGAGGAACTATGTTAAAGGGTCCAGCATTAGAAAGCTTGAGAACAGCTGTTCTAGGCATATCTCCTCGTCTCAAGACCCTTAACATAATCACGTTTGCCATGCCCTGGAGCCCAGCCACAGATTCCAGAGCACAGGGGCTAAGACAGTTAATCTTATCAACTTCACTGAACTAGGAATCAGCCAGAAGACAAAGGTCTAAGTGTATGTGAGGGCATTTCCAAAGAGGTTCACTTGATGTGTGTGTGTGTGTGTGTGTGTGTGTGTGTGTGTGTGTGACTTGTAAGAGGTCTTGGACTGAATAAAAACAAGGGAATGAGCCAAACACCATCATCCACTTTCCTCTGTGCTTTCTACCTGGGGATACACTGTGACCTTACACATCTGTCACCTCCATACTCCGAATTGCAAGCCAGGAGTTCTTCTTTCCTTCATTTGCTTTTGCTGGCTGCTTTTGTACCAGCATTGAGAAAGGTAATGGATACAGGGACCAAATTTACAGTCTGACTTAGGACAGAGAAGGCTGAGCAGTCCAAGTCTCCCACAGAATTCCTAGGGAAACCAAATCGTGGCAGGCCTGGGAGAGAATCCTTCAGGATTGTATTCTCTACCCCTTCCTACAGTTTCTTAGTTTGGTTTATGTGGTGATATATTTTATATTTAGTAAAGTCAGCCTGGAATATCAGAGAACAGAATCACCTATAGTCAAGCCAGAAGGGTCAGAGAGTGGTAACTCAGGCCTTTAAACCCATCACTCAGGAGACAGAGATCTTTTTGTGTTTCTGTGAGTTCAAGGCCTAATAACCAAACAGTAGTAGCTCTCACCTTTAAATCCTAACTCTAGAATTATGATGTAAAATTGAACCCAGAAGTGAAGCAACTGGGTGAGGAAGGTATTTAAGGCAGGTTTAGGTAGACATTCAGGCATTCTGTAAAAGCGACCAGTCAGGCTAAGGACTCTTGAAGATAGCATTTACCTTGTTCAGCCTGGGAAGTTGGCTGGGTGAGAATTGACTGTGATCTGTTGTAGAATGAGGTTTCTGGTCAGACTACCCCCACAGTTTGGACCTGCCTGCCAATGCTTATCAGGACCAGCAATTCCAAAGTCGCAAAGAAACACACAGATGCTTATATTAATTTCATGCTGTTTGTCCTATGGCTCAGGCATAATGCTAGCTAGCTCCTGTATGTTAATACAACCCATTTTCATTAATCTGTCCTGTCACATGGCCCATGGCTTACCTAGTTCTTTACATCTTGCTTCTTGGGTGGCTGGGTCTCATCTCCTCTGACTCTGCTCTCTGCCTTCTATGCTTCGATTTCTCTGCCTACTTCTAAGATGCCCGACATAGGCCAAAAACAGTCCTTAACTCACAGCATAAAGACATCTCACACTAGTCTGTTTCCTCTCTCTGATAGTCTAGCTTTTCCTTAATATCTGGCTCGAAGTTTTCATTAAATACCGACTGGAATTCATTCAATAGGTTTATCTCAGTTTCTAACTAAATCAATATTGAATATTTACATTATTATGCTCATTTAAGTGAGTCCTCACCTGGGCCATGAAGTGACTCATGATAACATTTTCCCCAAATCATATTTTTCTTCAAGTTGATAGCTGCCATGGTTTCCATTTGTTTAGCTTTTAACGTACTTGTTAACATTTCATTTCTAGATTCTGACAGTTGTAAAACTCTGTGACCAAGCCTGTCAACGGCACTTCAAAGAACTCCAGGAGTCCTTTTTATTAGATGTTAAAGAAGCCCACTCTTTTTTTTTTTTTTTGAGATGGGGGTCTTACTTGTTCTAGCTCCTGGAACTTTATAAACCTCACTGGCTTCTAACTCACAGAGATCCATCTACATCTGCCCAGACGGAAAGGCCACATTCTATCCGTGACACCCATAGATGAGACTAAATATTCCAGGAATAACAATTCTCTGTAATACTTCTCTGTCCAGCTCCTATCTAGTGCACCATTTAGTTGTTTCCCCGCCAAAGATGAGACCCTCCCTACCACCAGGTGGCGCTCTTAGTACTCAAATCACTGGAAGAGACTAAAATTTGCTTCAGTGGGAGGGAGATTCTGCGGAGAGAGAATGAATGATAGAGCTCATGCATTTCCAAGAGTACCAAGGAGGGGCTGGAGCGGTGGCCCTCGGGTGAAAAATGTATACTTCTTTTGCAGAGGACTGAGTTTGGCTCCAAGCACCCACACCAGGGGTCTCACAAGCGCCTGTAGCCCCCACCCCGCTTCCAGGAGACGGCAGCATTCCAGGCTCCATGGGCACCCATACTCAACTTGCACATACATATACAAATAGCCAAAAATAAAACGTATCTTTAAAAAATAAAAGGGGGGGGGGAGATGCAGCTGCTTAAGTTCCTGAAGCGAATGCAGAGGAATTGGCAGATTGTCGAAGGAATGAACTCTCAACACTAGAGAAGAGGCCACTTACCGAGTGTGCTACAAGGAGCAACAATCGCCCCTCATTTCATTCTAAAAGCTTAGCACGAGAAAAAGAAGACGAGCTGTTTATCAAGCTGGAGTAACAGTGACTTTACCATCGTTAAGGAGCTAGCTGAGGTCCCTTTGCTCCAGGAGCAAATCATGATGGATGTGAGGACCCATTGCTGACCCAGAGCCAAGCTGCATCCTCTTGACTCTCGCTCGGGTCCTAAAAATGGAGCTTGCTCGGGTCCAGGATGCCTGAGAAGCTTAAGTTTGCAACCAAGACCTTCAGTTTCTTCTTCTCTTTCCAGTATTCTAGTCTCAGCTCTCTCTTCTTACTTTATTAGTGTGTAGGGGCACAGGTTGGGGAATCTGCATATGCCACAACACAGAAGTGGGAGGGGTCAGCGGGCAACCTGCAGGAATCAATTCTCACTTTGCACCATGTGGGTTCAGGGGACCGATTTAGGTGGCCAGGCTTTGTGGCGAGTGTCTTGACCCACTGACCCACCTTCTTTTTAGGCTTCTTGTTCCTGCCCTGGCCACTCTCCTCAACGCTGGGCTGTTGAGTTTAGCAACTCTGCCTTTACTCATACTGTTTCCTCCGCTGTAGTTGATATCCGCTGTCTGCACACCATCGCTAGCTGCCCTTGCTCCCGCGCTGGTTTCCTGTTTCTGCGGCCATCAATGCTGCTGGTGGCTCTGTGGCAATGCTGCTTCCGTCCATCAGGCTTTTGGCCACGCACTGTTGTTCTTGTCTCTGATTTGTGGTACCAGCCAAGTCCCACTCTATTCATGATTGGGCAAGAGAGGTTGGGGATGCAGCTCGGTTGTCAGAGTGCTCCTTTGGCAGGATCCCTAGCACCGGCGCATTGGCTCTACGTGATTGTAGCAATGGCGAAGCTGGGGCAAGCCTTCACTGAGTATGAGTCCAGCCTGGCCTACACTGCAAGGTCTTATCTAAAACCAAACCAAACCGGAACAGCGGAAACAAGAGGAAGAACAGTAAAGGAGGGAGCCAGTAAAGGGCCAGAGCCCATCATAACATCAGCTTCCCTGTGTCAGGACCACTCAGCCCTTGATGGGAAATCTGGAGAACACTTCTGTTTCCGGGGGTGGATCTGGTCTTTGTTCATGGTCTTTCCCATGGAGACTCACCTCCTCAAAAGACTGGGAAATTCAGAATAAATAGCTAGGTTGGTTTTGTTTTGTTACAAGATTTTGCGTTTTATTTATTTTTTTAAATTTAACACAATTTGTTGTTCTTTTTTTTTTTTTTAAGATTTATTTATTTATTATGCATACAGTTTTACAGAAGAGGGCACCAGACCTCATCATAGATGGTTGTGAGCCACCATGTGGTTTTGCTGGGAATTGAACTCCGGTCCTCTGGAAGAACAGTCAGTGCTTTTAACCTCTGAGCCATCTCTCCAGCCCCCACAATTTGTTTTATTGAATCTTTGGGAATTTTATATCATGCACCCTAATTCCGCACACCTCCCAGTCCCCCATAACCTCTCTTCATCTCTGGAGTGCTCCCACAAAAGAAAATAAAAAAAAAAACAAATCAAACCGAGCAAACAAAACCTCTCTTCCCTCCTCCATCTATCCTGTCTCTCCAATACCTCTTCATTCATCTTGGTGGCACTGGGCGCCAGTGTGTCACACAGAATACTCTTTTGTCCATCAGCTTTCCGTGCAAATGTTCATTGCAATGAGTCATTGATCTGGTTGGAGGCTTCTGGTTTCTAGTTACACCATCATCACTGAGTCCTCATCTGGACCCCTCTGAGACATCCTGCAGCCACCCTGAGTCACGGATCCTGTGGGTATTGTTGTACAGGTCCAGTCCCTTCATGAGCTCCAGCAAGTCCTGGATGGGATAGATGTTAGGGTAGGCCTGTTAGGGTCCTCGAGAAGTCCTGTAAAAGACTACCAGTTGCAATGCAATCAGCAAGATCGTTTATTACCAACATGTGGGCGTCTAGCCATCTGACAAAGTAGCAAAATGGTGACCCCCGAGAGAAGCGGAAGGCTCCTTTTAAGCACAGTTTGATCTTTCTACCTAGGATTGGCTTAGGTAAGTGGCAATCATATTAATACATTTCTAATTGGTTAGGGCTTGCAGGGGTGGGCTAAGGCTATAGCTTTTCCATTCTTGAGTAAGTTAACAGTCCTAGGCCTTGTCCTTTTATGTGGTCATTGTCTTGAGTTGGGGGAGGGGAGTATGCGCAATTCTCCTCATCCACTGTCGGGGCGTAGGTAACTGATTGTCTTTTGTAAACTGAGGCCTGGTTCTTCACTGAGTTATTAGGGTTAGGATTCTGTTCCAGCCTCTGAAGCCATGCCCTGCCCTGAGTTCTGATATCAAGCCCCATTTAAGAAGAATTCCCACCATCCCACAATCTATTCTTGCTTCTTCCCTTCCAGCGCCGGTGTGTGTGTGTGTGTGTGTGTGTGTGTGTGTGTGTGTGTGTTTCTCTCTCCCTCCCTCCCTCCCTCCCTCCCTCTCTCTCTGTTATTATCATGCTGCTGTCTCTCTTCTGTCCCATATCTATGGAGCATGAGGCATCTCCATTCACAGACACCCACCTTCAGCTAATTAGGTAAAGCATTATCGTATCATGCCAGATCGAACACATGATCCCAGCATTCGGAGTCTGTCATGGCGCTTGGCTGACCTTCTTGGGCCAATCTAAGGCCAGGCTATGGGCCTGGGTAGCAGCGGAGCTGGTCAGTCTGAGTACTCACCCAGGTCCTCATGTAGGGCTTCGTTGAAGATGGTGGGGGAGTTTTTGAATCCTTGTGGCAATCTGGTCCATGTCAGCTGGCCACTGATCCCAATCTCTGGGTCCTGCCATTCAAAAGAGAAGTATTGCTGGTTCTTGAGTGCCAGGGGCAAGCTGAAAAAGCATCTTTTATGTCCAGAACAGTATACCATTGTCGATCTGGAGTCAGTGAGCTAAGTAAGCTATAAGGGCTAGGCACTGTGGAGTGTATGTCTATCACCCTTTTATAGACCTCTCGCAAATCTTGGACTGGCCTATAATTATTAGTGTGAGGCTTCTTGACAGGTAGCAGGGGTGTGTTCCAGGCTCATTATACAGGCCTGAGAACACCTGAGTCCAGGAGCCTCCTGATGTGTGGTGTGATGCCCTTCTTGGACTCTAGGGACATGGGATACTGACGGACCTTAACCAGGTCTGCCTCAGGCTTAATTTCCACATACATAGGTGGGCGATGTGTTGCTAGTTCCATTCCCCCTGTTTCAGCCCACACTGATGGGAGCTCCTGTAGCCACTTCTCCAGCTGCAGGTCAGGTACAGTACTTGTATGATGTAGCCTGTATTCTTCAGTTAAACTACTGGTCACTAACACGTGAATGGGTTTCCCATTTTTATTAAGCAATTTAGCCCCTTCATCAGAAAAATATATTTGGGCTTTTATTTTGGTTAGCAGATCACATCCCAGCAAGGGATATGGGCATTCTGGAATCATCAGGAAAGAGTGGGTTACTTGGCCAGTTCCCAAGTCCACCGTCCTCTGGGTAGTCTATGAATAACGTTTGACTCCAATGGCCTCTTGAACCCAAGTTTTTTTTGTCTGTCATGGGTCCATTAGCCTTTAGCAATACCGAGTTCTGGGCTCGTGTGTCCACCATGAAATCGACTGGTTTCCCCTCCACTCTTAGGGTTACCCAGGGCTCAGGGAGGGGCCCTGACTCCCCTGGTCACTGTCCGTTAGGCTAAGGACATTAGTGTTGCCTTTAGCTGCCTTCTGGGGGCATTCTCTAGCCCAATGTCCCTCCTCTCTGCAGTATGCACATTGATTCTTTCTCAGCCTGGTCCTTTCTTTATTATCTCTTAGTTTTTCATCCTCCTGCTCAACTGACAGACATCGTAGTAGTCGTCTTTTGTGCTCTTCAGGTTCAGCAGTGGCTGCCAGCAACACCCTAGCAAGATGCTGATTCCTACCCCACTCTCTTTTAATTTCTTGTTCTTCTGCACTATCCCGCCCATTGTACACTTTCTCAGCCACCTTTATTAATCTCTAATACTTTTTCGCCTAGACGCTCAGCCTCTGTAGTTTTTTTCTGATATCAGGAGCTGACTGGTTAATAAAAGCCAAAGTCATTGCAGCAGCATTTTCCTGGGCCTCAGGATCATAGGGTGTGTATCTCCTGAAGGCTTCCTGGAGCCCTTCAAGGAACGCTGCTGGGCTTTCATCTATTCCCTGCCTCACATCACACACCTTATTCAAATTTGCAGGCCGTCTTGTGGCTGCTTTTAGACCCGCCAATAGAGTCTGACGATAGACCAGGAGGCTCGCCTTACCTTCAGCTGTATAATAATTCCACACTGGATGAATTAGGGGAAATATTGCATCTATGAGAGCCTGATTAGCTGTGGGCTCTCCTGTGAGGCCTCAAACCAGCTTACGAGCCTCAGTTTGTATCAGATCCCTCTCCTCTGTTGTGAAGAGCACCTGTAAAAGCTGTGTACAGTCATCCCTCCTGGGTTGGTGGGTAAAGAGAATTGTCTCAAAGAGGCTAATTAGTTCTTTAGGGTTTTCTGAGAAGGGCGCATTTTGGGCCCTCCAATTGTAAAAGTTACTAGTGGCCAAGGGCCAGTAGTGATGTGGTTGATTTCCATCCTGGTCAGAGGGTCCTGCAGCTCTAATGGGGAGAACTATGGTTTCAGGACTACAGGTATCTCCTCTATGGCTGTGGGTCCCTTGAGCTGGTCCTTCCCTCATCCCAGGGGCAGGGACTTTTGGGGCTGACTGAACTGGCAGGGGACCTGGTGGTGGGATGGCTGCACCAGGATCAGGAGCATAAGAAAGTGGGGAGAAGATGTCATCCTCTGTGCTGCCTCCTTGGAGGATCTCTGACCAAGGAACCAATGGGGTTTTGGAGGATGAGTTTCTCTCTGTAGCTGTCAAGATGTCAACCTGTCGGGGCAAGAATGATTTAATCCAAGGAGGTGGATTTTCTACCAAATCCCTGTAGACCACTATGTATGGCACTTGATCAGGGTGTCCTATTCGAGGTCTGAACACTATTTTTTCTATTGCCCCTATGATGGCCAAATCGAAGGTTCTTCCTGGGGACCAGTCCACTCAGCACTGGCCATTCTGTCCTGCAAAAGGTGGCAAATTTAGACTTTTTAATCATAACCGAAAGATTATGAGCACATATATTAACATCCTGGAAGTGAGTTAGAAGTAAGTCTAGTGGGGAAGAGATTACTTGTCTCCAGGCACTCTTTACAAGCAGGGCCACACATACGAAGAAACACAGACACCACAAAAGACCAAGGGCACTAATATCTGGGCAGTGAGTTAAGAGAGGTAAGTCCAAAGAAAAGGAAGAACTCGTGTGTCCCATGGCTTTCGTCACAGATATGAGGCACCCTGCCCCCTACAGATATGTTCCTGTACTACAGCAGGCCCAGGAAGGCTGGAAAGTTCAAGTTCACTGCCTTTTTCTCATCTGACTAAACTTTGCAGAACTAGGAAATATCTGTAACCTGGGTGCCTGAGCTCTTCCAACTTTTGGCCTGCACCTTTATCTGTCAGGCCGCCATCGGCTTGAGTCCCCCCAACTACTGGCCCGAACCTGGGGCCCTCCAACCGCTGGCTTGCACTACTCAGTGTCACCCTAGGCAGCTCCTGGTCTCCTGCTTGGCGTGCTTGGCCTCTCCAATGGAAATGCACTATCGCACACTTACCACCACTCTTCGGTTCAGAATCCCTGAAAGCGTGGAAATTTTCCCGGGCAATGCACCATATGTAAGAATTTCCACCAGGGAGGCTGGAGATGTTGTTATGAGTGGGGATTTTATTGCTACCTATAGAGAATGAGAACCCGATCGATCACCTAGCTGTGCACAGCAGAAGTGGGTAAGAGAGCATTGCCCCAACAGGCGGAGTTTTTAAAGAAAAACCTATGTAATCAAGATGCGACACACCTTGATGTCCCAGGACTGGACACAGGGGTAAGATGCAGCAGCCATTGGAGTTTTCTGGCATGAATCCAACCTTTGAATCCATTGGCTGCTGTAGAAGTTCACTCACAGACCTGGGCCCTGCCCCCAGAATGAATCCAGGTCCTTACATGTGTGTATGTGTGTGTATATATGTGTGTGTATGTGTGTATATGTATGTGTGTATATGTGTATGTATATATGTGTGTGTATGTGTGTATATATGTGTGTATATGTGTGTGTATATATATGTGTGTGTATGTGTATGTATGTGTATATGTGTGTATATGTGTGTGTATGTATGTGTGTATATGTGAGTGTGTGTATGTGTGTGTGTATGTATGTGTGTGTATGTGTGTGTATATATGTGTGTGTATATGTGTGTATATGTGTGTGTATGTGAGTGTGTATGTGTGTGTGTATGTGTGTATGTATATGTGTGTGTATGTGTGTGTATATGTGTGTATATGTATGTGTGTATATGTGTGTGTATATGTGTGTGTATGTATGTGTGTGTATGTATGTGTGTGTATATGTGAGTGTGTGTATGTGTGTGTGTATGTATGTGTGTGTATATGTGTGTGTATATATGTGTGTGTATATGTGTGTGTATGTGTGTATATGTGTGTGTATGTGTGTATGTGAGTGTGTGTATGTGTGTATGTATATGTGTGTGTACTACTTTATGGAGTCCATTTCCTCCTTCCTATGTGAGTTCTATGCTTAGACTCAGGTAGACAGCATAGCAAGTACCTTTACCCTCCAGTCAGTCATCTTGCTTACCCCTTCCCCCACCCCATCTTAGTTTTTAATAAGTATACAGTTTAGGGATGTCACATATATTTACACTGCTGGACTTCCAATCTCTAAAACAATTTTACCTGGAAAGTAAAATTCTATGTCTATCAAGTCATCCTCTGTTCTCTTCTGGCCCCCAACAGTTCCCCTCCCCTCCTCCCACTCATTCCCCAGCTTCCCTCCACCCCACCCCACCATCCAACCCTCAAAGAGGATAAGGTTGAGGTCCTGGAGTCCAGTCAAAGAGAGGGAGGAGGGATTATATGAGCATAGGGGTCAAGATCATGAGGGGAAACCCACAGAGACAGCTGACCTGAGCTACTGGGAGCTCATGGACTCTGGACTGGCAGCTGGGGAACCTGCATGGGACTGGACTAGGCCTCTGCATGTGCATGACAGCTGCATGGTGTGGGCATTTTATGGGGCCTCTGGCAGTGGGATCAAGATTTATCCCTGGTGCATGAACTGGCTTTTTGGAAGCCATCTCCAAGGGAGGACATCTTGCTCAGCCTTGATACAGAGGTGAGGGGCTTGGTGCTGCTTCAACCCAATAGCCTGCAGAGCTGGAAGGCTATAATCCCCATTGTTTTAAGCTATGCCAGGAATTCAGGCGGTTGGTTTCCTCCAGACCACAGGTGACTCTCTTTAGGAAATTGATTGATAAAAGATAGGTTTCCATAGTAACATTCCCTGTAGCAAAACACCCTTTTGACTGTGGAATTTCCCCACCCTTAAATCCCTATTTAACTACTGGCCAAATAATTAAGTTTCAAGCTTGATCAGAAAGTTTCGTCTTGCTCTCATTTCCTTCGTGTTTCTTGTTCCCCACATTTGTTTCACCCCTCCCCCACTCTTCAGGTCCACGTTGAAGACCCTGCTGGCCAGGGCAATAGTCCAGACTTTGTTGACCCCCACGAGAGGCCTTCTCCTGTTTCTACTTTGATGACTATAACTACCAGTCTCTCTCCCTCTGCCCTCCCCTCCCCTCATCCCTCATGTCTCTCTCTCTCTCTTTCTCTGTCTTCACCTGGCATCACATCCTCAAGGTTATTCGGATTGATAAGCATCATTGAATCCTTAATTTCACTATTTCAGTTGAATCACTGACAATTGAACGCTACACTGTGGTGATATATTGTATATTTAATAAAAGTCAGCCTGGAATATCAGAGGACAGAATCACCCACAGTCAAGCCATGAAGGTCAGAGAGTGGTGACCCACACCTTTAATCCCATCACTCAGGAGACAGAGATCTTTCTGTATTTCTGTGAGTTCAAAGCCTAACAGCCAAGCAGTAGTAGCTCACATTTTTAATCCTAACTCTAGGATTATGATACAGAGTTAAACCAGAAGTGAAGCAGCTGGACAGGGAAGATATTTAAGGTAGGAGAAAGCAGAAATTTATTCATTCTGTAGAATCGACCAAGGACCCTTACAGACAGCATTTACCCTGTTTGGCCTGTGAAATTGGCTGGGTGAGAATTGACTGGGGTCTGTTTCCTCTCTGTGATATTCCAGCTTTCCCCAATATCTGTCTTCGAGTTTTCATTTTATGCTAACTAGAGTTCATGCAATACTACACAAGGCACTCTGTCATTGCCGTCCCCAAGAGATGAGATCCAATTAGGGTTTTCATGCTCTCCTCACCCTCTTCTCCTTTTCTTCTTAGGTGTTCGAATTGGGATCCCTGTATTCTGAGAACTCACAGATTTGAAGTTTAGGTATCATCTGGAATAGCCCATGTATTTTGAAGCTTTAAACATTTAGTGTGGCTGCCACTCAGGGAAACAGCGAACCAGCCAAAGCTGCTGGGCCTGCCATGCTGGATCACAGGTGTGGTGCAGAATTTAGTCTATGAACAATCTTATTTGTTCAGGGACTGAAATTTAAGTCCTGTGCTATTTTATGTCTAGGTAAACCTCACCTTTCTCACGGATTGTATAATGTTTTATCTGAATGTGTGTTGTTTCAAAGGATAGCTGGAGAATAATAGCTTATGTGCATAGGTGGATGGCTTTTATTACCAAGCATACATTTATATGTCTCTAAGGCTATAATCCAGCCATGAAAAGTCCTAAGTCTAGGAACTGAGGACATGTTTAAAACTCCATATCCTTTTACAAGACTCTCCTGGGGAACTTCATATTTTGCTTTATTGTATTATTTTGCACCGAGAATGTGTTGTACTGTGACAGACAATGCAAAGGACTCCATAGAGTATATGATATATGTGAACTCATTAGCAAGCATTTTGTCTTTTTTTAAAAAAAATATAGTTTATTTGAATGGTGAATATATTACTACTAATACTTATCATTGTTCAATGCAATTCCAAGCCACAGACACTGAAATAGATTATTTCTATGTAGGTAGCATTTTGTCTTTTTTTTAATTACTCATTTTTTATGATATCCTAGGCCCACATGCACATTTGTTTATATTAATATATGTGCTTTATAGGCTAAGAGCCACATATGAGTAAGAGCAGGTGAGGATTCTTTTTCCCCCCTGAGATTGGGTGTCCTTGCTTAATATTATAATTCTAATTCCATTTATTTTCTTGCAAGTTTTGTGATTTCATTTTTTTAAGGTTTATCTAATTTGATATAATTTCTTTATTGAATCTTTGGGAATTTCACATCATGTACCCTAATTGTGTTCACCTTCCAGTCCCCCCATATCCTTCCCTCACCTCTGCAGTGCCCCCCAAAAGAAAACAAAAAAATCAAATCAAACCAATTCAAAACAAAACAAGCAAACAAATAAATAAAAAGAAAACAAAAATACAATCAAACAAAATTCCTCTTACCCCCTCCATCTATCATGCCTCTCCAACACCTCTTCATTCATCCTTGTGGCATTGGGGGCTGCAGTGTGTCACACAGAATACCCTTTTGTCCAATCAGCCTTATGTGCAAATTTTAATTACATTGAATTACTGATCTGGTTCGAGGCCTCTGGTTTCTGGTTATATATAGCACCATCATTGGATCCTCAGCAGAACTCCTCCCACACATTCTGCGGCCACCCTGAGGCATGGATCCTGTGGTTATTGTTGAACAGGACTAGTCCCTTCATGAACTCCAGCAGGTCCTAGGTGGGTGGGAGTTGAGCTACTCAGTCCAGGCCAGTGGAGCTGTCCCCTCAGAGGGACTGAGCCAGCTCTCCCTCACCCATGGTGTGGGGTGGGGCCATCTCACCTTAGTGTGTGTGGGGGGTGGGGGCAGGCCTCCCATGAGGGCCAGGGCCATCTCTCTTGCTGCAGTGCCCATCATGAGCTCTGATTTCATCACACTTGGTTCCTATGACCCCCTGAGGTGACAGAGGCCACAGACATCAACATAGGCCCCAGCTGTAGCAGGACCATATTCAGACATGGCCCTCAGCAGCAGCTTGGACCCAGATGACATCTTGGCTCTGGGAGAAAGTACCAGACACTCATAACAGGATAGCTCTCTAACCTTGGGATTCCTGTGACCTTTAGAGGCAACACGAGCCTTGGACTTCAACACAGACCCACACTGTATTAAGACCATGGACCCACACATGGCCCTCCACTGCATCTGGGCCTGGATGTCACCACTGCTCCAGGTGGCAGTGCAGGTCACTCAGATCAGCATGGACCAAGTAGCAACATGACCCTCAGACACTAATATGGTCCAGACCTTGGGCGTTTGCATGGTATTCAGTGGTAACAGGAGCCTCGGACATTAACACAAACCCTGACTGCTGTTAAGGCCACAGACTGAGACATGGCCCTCAGCGGCCTCTCTGGCTTTGACATCACTATGACATTGGATAGCAGTGCAGGCCACTCAGACTTGTAGGGCCCCAGTTGCAGAATGGCCCTTGGACACCATTATGGACTCAGGTGGCTGACTTGACCCTAGGCATCCACATGGTCCTTGTTGGCAACAGGTGGCATAGATATCAACCCAGATCCTGGCTACTATAGGGCCACAGACCCAAACATGGCCCTCAGCAGTAGACTGGGCCAGGATGACACCATGGCCTTGGTAGCAGCACAGGCCACTCAGATCTGTATGGCCCTGGCTGCAGCATGGCTCCCAGACTTTAGCAAGGCTACGGGTTGTTAACAAAAACCTTCTGTGGGATCTTGCCCCAGATAGGTTTTTCTCTCTGAACTTGAGGTCGATACAAGTTACAGGCTAGGAAGATCTACTCAGGAATCAAACTTAGGGCAATTCCTTTTCAATACATCTTTAATGCCACAACACCTAATGACACAGCAAAATGGCACGACCTCTTTCATGGCATGACACCACAACAATGAAAGCATAGGTTTTATATACCCCAAACAGGTGGGTCCCCTGACAAGGCCATAGGGGCAGGTGTTCTTGGTTGCTAGGTGACTAAACAATGAAAGGGACCTTTGCAGCTCTTTGTTCTGCTAAAGCACCTTCCTTAGCAGAGATTTTGTGAAGGCTTAATTTGCATTCTTAAATCTTCAAGTTAGGATCTTGTGTCAATGAATCCAGGTGCAAGAAAGCCTTTGAAATCATTTTGGGTTAGTTAGCTCTGGATAGCTCTCTTATCAGTAGGGTGAGTTATCTTGTCTGTGGCTGCCCTTGGATACCCGAGAAAAGTTTCAAATGTCACTATGTTCCAGGGCTAATTCCACCCCGATGTTTACTAGCAAGGGTAACCAAATGCAGGGAAGGCAGACAGAAAGCCCCAAATTTGTCTTTTCAAAATTAATTTTATGCCTATGAATGTTTTGCCTGCATGTTAAGTCTGTTCAGTGCTTACATGGCTGACCCCCCCTCAGAGGCCAGGGAACCCTAAACTGGAATTATAGACCACTGTGAGGGGACATGTGGGTGCTGGAAATCAAGTCCTGGTCCTCTGGAAGGGCAGACACGGAGTCATTTATCCAGCCCAACATTTTGCATTGTTTACTGTGGTTCAAGGAGACTATTTTCCTTTCTTGCTTTGACAAAATGTTTTAATTAGCATTTTGCAGTTAAGACACACTTAATGGTTTTGCTATGGGAGGAGTAAGGGGGAACTGTTTCCCCGAGATTCTCAAGGAAATGCCTGAGGCAGGGCTATGGCAATCTTTCTCTGGATTTACTGAGTAAATAGTAATGTATTGGATGTTTTACATGAGAAGTGAATTTTGGTAAAAGACACCCTGAAGTCCTCAAGTAGTAGCCTACGTGAGCTATCCTCTAGTATCTGGCTTGTTTGAGCAGTAGGGCGATTCAGTTCTCAACAGGAACCAATGGACTTTTGGGTGGTGAGATGCCCAGAGACAATCTGAGAATTAACTTCTTTACTGGAAGACAATAACAAAAACCAACCCCCCAAAACAACCTAAACCAAAATCAAAAATAAATAAAAACCCAAAACAAAACAACAAAAACCGGATAGCAAATGACTTTTAGGAATGCTTTTATTTGGAAACTGACAGTGGTCCAAGTCAGGATTTAACACCCGCTTAAACAATCTTAGCAAAATTAAATGTTTTTTTTTTTTTTCTCCCTCACAAAACATAAAGCTACAGAGAACCTAACTGGAAAACACATGTTCAACTAATCCTTCGGTAAGAGAAGACGGCTTCCACAGGGGACAATGATCTCTCAGATCCAAGGACGCCCATGGTGGCAGCTCTATTTGCCGGAAGGCGCCCCCTGGGAAGCCACACCCGGGGGAAGCCTGCTGCCGGAGCATCTCGGAGGAGGTGGAGGAGGTGGTCCGAGCCGAGCGCTCTCCATGGCTGCTCCCGCCACAGCTTCCTCACGGGCCACACGGTTACCTCTCCGGAAGTGGTTGATTTCATGGTCTCTCCTGAAAACGTTTTCCGACATCTGCCTGTATTTCGTGAAAATGGCTTTAAGGGCTTTCTCTTGATTGAAGGGACTGAGCATGAGCTTCTCGGGGCGTTTCCCTTCAGCCATTTCTTTCTCCTCAGAGTATGAGCAGGAAGGTGTCAAGCGCTTGGCTACCGGCCTCTAAGATGGCTGCCAAGTCCTGGAGCCGACAGGAAAGAAAAAAGCCGCTCACACCATTGAACAGCCTTCAAACCGTGAAGGGAAGGCTGCTTCTGCTCACACTTACCTCAGCCGCCGCTCACCCCGAGCGCAAACCTCTCCTCAGCCTTCTCCCGGCGCTCAGAGGCAGCCCGAAGCCTAGCTGTGCGTATCCCACCTCAGGAAGCCTCGGCTTAATGGCGGCCGTGCGACTACAGCATCACTTCCGCTTCCGGTACAAGGACTTCCGGTGCCTGGAGGCCCTTCCTGGCCCTGCTAGTCCGCAAACAGCCACTAGAGGGCGCTGCCACCCCGGAAGTTGAGAGACCATGCTAAGGCTTAAAGATTTGAGGCTGTGTCTAGCATGTTTGACCCTGGCCAAGTGGCTACATCATGTGTGCTGGCTAGTTGTATATCAACTTGACATAAGCTAGAGTTAGCTGAAAGAGGGGAACCTCAACTGAGAAACTGCTTCCGTAAGATCTGGATATTGGGAATTTTTTAAATTATTGATGGACGGGGGGAGGTCCAAACTATTGTGGGTGGTATGCAAAATAAATGAGAAATTTTAATAATAATAAGGGAGAAAGCAGGCTGAGCAAGAGGGAGGGAACAAGTCAGTGAGCAGCACCCTCCATATTCCTTGCATCTCCTGACTCCAGGTTCCGGTCCTGACTTCCTTCAGTGATGAACAGCGATATGGAAATGTCAGCCAAATACACTCTTCCCTCCCTCCCTCAAGTAGCTTTAGCCGTGATGCTTCTTCACAGGAATAGTAACTCTAAGATATTACTTTACACTTGGGACCTTTTTATACACTGAATATTTGATTTTTATTTATTTACTTATTTTTTGCTTACTTTATTATTTATTTTACTTATGTTTTATTGTATATATAGTAATGTGTGTGGAATTCATGTTCTCCCTTGTCAAGCAAGTTCTTTACCACTGTGCGGTACCCAAGTTGGCCTTGAAGTCCCAATTCTTCTGCCTTAGTTTCTTGGATTCTGAGATTACAGGCCTTGTATGGCTGCTGCTACTCTGCTAGTCTTTTGTCTTCCATGTTTTTAAAGGTATGTTCAGGCATGGGGGCAATTTTTGCTTGTGTTGCCCAGAGCCTGGCCTTGAATTTATAGTCTTCTCTTCTTGGCTGCACAAGTTGCTGGGATTATAGTTTTTTAGCACCAGACTTAACGGAGCATGTTTCTCCATAAAAAGTGAGAATTCCGTGTAATGTAAGAAAAACATTCAATACATGCGAGTTATTTCAATTTTCTTCATTCTAAGAAAACATCCAATTGCTGGAGAGACTGTGGAAAAGTGTTGACCAGAGTTCAAATCCCAGAACCCACATTAAAAAGCCAAATGGTTATGACATCCTACCTATAATCTCAGTGTCTGGGATGTAGAGGCGAGAGTGCCTTGGGGCAAACTGCCTGAGTAGTTGAAAAAATCCCCTTGAGTGCGATGAGAGTCCCTACATACACCCACATCCACGCGTGGACTCACATACGTGAACACTCGTGGGCATGCATACCACATACACATACATAGGCAAATAAAGAGAGAACACCCAAGGTCATTGATTTATGACGAGAAGTGGTTTGCTTTGGCTCAGGGCTATAGAGCTTGAAATCCACTATTGGGTAGACTCCTAGCTGGGTGACAATGGCAGAGAGCATGGTGTTGTATGAGGTTTCTGGTCCGGCCTAACCCTGAGATTCTGACCTGTTGTCCCACAGAAACACAGATGCTTGTATTAATTTTTTTTAAGACTTTATTTATTTATTTATTTGCCTTGGTGTTTGCCTGGAACTGGAACTACAGACAGTTGTTAGTTGTTAGCTGGGAATCGAACCCGGGTCCTCTGGAAGAGTAGACGGTGCTCTTAACCGCTGAGCCATCTCTCCAGCCCCCGCTTATATTAATTTTATGCTGATCAGCCTATGGCTCTGGCATATTGCTATTGCTAGCTAGCTCTTGCTCTTAAACTAATCCATGATTTGTTATCTTGTTTAGTCATACAGCTTGGTACCTTTTCTTAAAGCAGCATTTCAACTGCGTCTGCTGATGTTTCATCATGGTGTTTCTGTGATGTCTCTCTGGCTTCTCTGGGGGCATCTCTGCTCTGTTTTTTTTTCTGTTCCCAGAGTTTTCTGGGATTGATATAGCCCTCCAATCTTTCTGTTTGCCTTCTGCCAGTAAGCATTTTTATTAAACAAGTAGGTGGGACAGTTATTTACAGTATAACAACATAATCCCACTACAGCCTGTGGCAGTGCAAACTGCTTACCTAATGGGCAGGAAGAAAGCAAAAAAGAATAGGATATTGGTTTTGTGCATGAGAAGAGACACACACACACACACTACCAGGGCCTCATGAGTGTTTATTCAGGAGAGTTACCAGGAGCAGAGAAGCAGAAGAGAAAAGAGACAGACTGCAACATGGCGTCTCTTTTTAAGAGAGAGGGTGGGCACAGATTTACATAGCCATGCCTAGGGGCGTGCCCTCTGTACACAGCACATTCTGCAGGTGCCACCATGTGGCGTGCCAGGAATCCTTACATAGGAAGGACATTTTGCTCCTCAATCTTTTTAGAGGGCATATCCACAAAGATCTAAAGATCTCTCTATATATCTGTCTTCTAAGAGCCCAAGTATTTCCCAGTGCCATCACCCTGGGGAGGAAGCTTTTTTGTTTGTTTGTTTTTTATTTTATTTTATTTTTTAGACAGGGTTTTTCTGTGTAGCTCTGACTGTTCTGGGACTGATTTTGTAGACCAGGCTGGCCTCAAATTCAGATATCTGCCTGCTTCTGCCTCTGGAGTGCTAGAATTTAAGGTGTGTACCACTACTGCCTAGTGAGGATCAAACTTTTAACAGACACTCGTCTTTGGCTAGGCATCTCAGGTCCAACTTTTGCAGTATATCTTGGTATAAATAGGAACTTAATCAATATTAAAATACTTAGAAGACAAAGCTTGTATTTCTGATAGGTTATTATAGTATCAGGCACAACATCCTGCTGTTATGCCCAAAGTCGAGACCCTGGAGAGACCACCGGAGACAAGGAGGTAGCGGAATGCAAAAGCATGTTTTATTGATAGAGACGAGTGAACCACTCCAGATGTCCGTTACACCAGAATCATGCAAGAGGGTTGATTAGGGCCTGGGGGGGGGCCTCCTTTTATAGCCCGAGGCTGTGAATTGGGTTCAGGTGAGGATAATGGTATGAGTCATTAGCTAATTGGCTTGTGCTAGGGGCTTTCCAGACTAGGGTGGGGGTGCCCGGTAACAACAGGTCAGACTTTTGATTGGTTAGTACCAAGGTGAAAATTATTTTTATTATTATTATTTCTTCCTGGCATGTTTGGGCTAGTTTTGTGCAGGGTCCCGTAGCTCGTCCTTGGGGTATGGTCAAGCTGTCCTGGTTCTGTGCCCTGGAATGTCTCCTATAGAGAGGGGAAGCCCACCATCAATCCTGGAACGTGCAGCTGGCCCAGGAATGATGGTGGTGTATTTTGACTAGAGCATTTGGTGGTCAGGTAGCAGGGTCAGGGTGCTATGGATTCTGCAGTTGGAACTTAGGTCATGCTGCCCCTCTGTGAACAGCAGTTTCTAGCTATGGTCTCTGGGAACTGGGCGAGGGACTCTTTCTCAGGGCTCTGTCTGCTTTAGTTCTGCATAGTTCTCTAAAACGGAAGACTCCTTTTAGTCCTGGACCCTACCTGGATCACCCAGGTGGACAGCTCATTTTCTCCTAGAACTGGGCAAGCTCCTGCTAGGAATGTGGAACTGAACTCTATTTTATCTCTATGGCTACTAGAATACAAAATGGCATTTCTTGAGCTAAGCTGACTCTCTTCAGTGCCAAGTCTCATAAGACACAATGGGGTAGAGACAGTAACAGTCCCTGTACATTAGGAGGGACTTAGGCTAACAGACAAGAAAGTAACTTGTCAAAAGCAACACTTCCAAGATTTAAACCCAGGAAGCTCCTTTCTTTCCAGATTTATTTATTTAGAGTGTGAGTACTTGTCTGCATATATATATATATATATATATATATATATATATATATGCATGTGCTCATGTGTGCAGTGCCCTCAGAGGCCAGAAGAGGGCACTAAGTCCCCTGGAACTGGCGTGACAGATGCTTGGGAGCTATGATTTTGGAATTGAACCTGGGTCCTTTGGAAGAGGCGTCTTTAACCACAGAGCCACCTTTCCAGCCCCTTAGGGAGCTTTTTCTACAGCCTATAATCACTATGCAAGGCCAGACTTTCCCACCCTTTTAGATTGTGGATTTATGTTTTTTTGTCTTGTGTTTTTGTTTTCCCTGCTTGAAGTGTTAAAACAATCATAGGCATTCCATTCATTTTTTTTCCCCTGGACTGAAATGAAGATTCAAGAAGCCCAAATCCTGGAAACCTAGCAGCGGGGAGGCTAAGGCAAAAGGACCACAAGATTAAGAACAGCCTGGGTTAAGTAGTGAGACCTGTGTCAAGCAATACCCAGGACTCAGATGGCAAGATGTTTGCTTTGAAAACACAAGGACTCAGATTTGACCCAAATATCTAGGTAAAAAATTGCTCAACATGGTAGGCCAGGCTTACAGTTCTGGCTGGGGACAAGTTAATCCCTGGGATTTGCACAACTCTTGTTTCACATGTGGTGGCGGTGGACAAGGTGCTCGCTGGCAAGCTGGATCACGTAAGTTCAAGCCCTTGAATTTGCGTAGTGGAGGAAGAGGACTATGCTGTCTTCTGACCTCTGCTCATGTGTCAGGGTGTGGACACTCCAATTGCCAAAATAAATGCCTTGACTTCAAGAATTCTGGGAGGACGGGTGTGCATCACCACGCCTGGCTTCTGAGTTATCAGTGTTCTACTTCCTAAATATTCATGGTCCATTATGGCATGGACTTTTATATTTTTGTTTGTGACCCTAGCCTTTAATGGCTGAGCCATCTCTCCAGCCCATGGCATGGACTTTAAAAAAAATTATTTATTTATTACGTATATAGTATACAGAAGAGGGCACCAGATCTCATCATAGATGGTTGTGAGCCACCATGTGGTTGCTGGGAATTGAACTCAGGACCTCTGGAGAAACAGTCAATGCTCTTAACCTCTGAGCCATCTCTCCAGCCCCGGCATGGGCTTTTTTTTTTTTTTGACCAAGTTTCCAAGAATTAGGATAATTCTCAGTACATATTAGAAATTCAGTAAGTATTTAATGAATTGGGAAGTGATGAGTGTTGAATCTTATGACCAAAAAACCTGAACTCTGCCTTTCATAATTTAGAGGTATCTCCCCAGTTATACGACACCCCCCAGTCCTCTTGCATGACAATGGGATGGGACTGAGAGTGATAACCTTCATCAGAAAGAGTGGTATATATTACTTCTGGGATGATATGACTTTGTATCCACTGTAAAGTTGTGTATCCACTGTAACCTTGCAACTTTATAGCAGAAGGTCACAACCAGGGGACAGCCACCAGATCCTCATTCAAATGGAATTCTAATAAAAATGTATCTTCAGTTGCTTTAAGCTGTAGAGCTTTGGGGTTCTTTATTATAAAAGGTAGCTCGTTTTGACTCTACCCCAAGAGCTCTGACAGCCTCCTTCCTCTCCCACATCACCCATGATCTGCCCTGTCTTCTCTAATTCTCCAAACTGGAGTGATTTTCTTCAAAGCACAAAGTTAACTATGATGCTACTTTGCTTAAAGCCCTTCCCGATTCCTCAAGGCCTCAGTAGCACAATCAGAGACTTGTGTTATATTTCAGGCAGTGATGAAGGTAGAATCTGGGGCCTTATGCATGCTAGGCAGGTGCTCTATCTTCAGACACACCCCAGCCCCTCACTGGGGGATTCTAGGCAGGGGCTCTACCACTGAGCCACACCCCAGCCCCTCACTGGGGGATTCTAGGCAGGGGCTCTACCACTGAGCCACACCCCAGCC